>JAGKTI010004928.1:0-28131 GCA_018397915.1 Birgus latro
GAGGTCCAGTAAGCAGAGTCCCCGGTGTCGAGTCCTGCCGGTGATGCCCCCAGTCCGAGGTTGCTGTGAGGTGGCCCTGATGGCGCCGCCGCCCTCCCGCAGTTGCCACAGCCCTGCTCCTCCGGCGGCCCTAGAGTCCAGTATCCTGGGCCCCCAGACTCGCAGGGGCCTACTCAGGACTCCAGGGCGGACCTGCCTGATGGCAGGGACCCGTCCGGCACCTACCAGAGCCAACGCCAGGCCCACCTGCTGGCCCTCTTTAGCTCCAGCCCCTAGCCCCGCATCCCTGTACCAGGCTCCCCGCAGGGCTAGCCTCATCTCACTCCTCCAGCCTGAGGTATCAGGAGTCGGCCCACCAGTACATTACAAAGGGCCCGAATAGTGTGCAACTCCTGGACCAGTGTAAATCACCAGGCCGTAAATGTGACGTGAGTGTATCTCTTACAGTGTATTGGCTCAGTGTATAAGACTGGATGAGCGAAAGTGATCCTAAGTGAAGATATATGACATACTGAGCACCACGCACTCCCTAGTCAGTATTAAGTAGTATTCTCTCCCCAGTGTGACGCATAAGTGAAGTGCTCTAGTGGAACCTAAGTCATTTCAACAGACGAGTGCCCTCCATTGCATTGTATACGTTTCCCTCCCAAGTGTATTGGCACGCCTCACATCTATCTAAATTACGTACGAGTGTCTCCCTAGTGTACACAAATACTTCATTTCCCCCTCCCCTACCTGTGTGATGGAGTGGGCATGCTCTGGACCATAATATACCTGCACACGTGATTTATTGTACCTGTATGTGTTTGTAATTAGTGTCTCAGTGCCATCCAGTGCTATATGACTGTTAGTAAATGTAAGAATTGTATTTCCCGTGCTAGAGATATCAGTGTAACTGAAGAGCCGTGAATGCTGTGTTCATATTACCATACTTTCCTATGGCCGGTAGAGAGACAGATTGTTCTTTAACCCGCCGAGTCCCATCGACGTACGGTGTACGTCACAACTTTTTTCCGCGGACAGACCCAACGACGTACACCATACGTCACGCAATTGCAAGGCCCATTGTGTGCACATTTTTCAACATTTGCGGGTGATTTTTGGTAGGCATATGTGGGAGACCTTCCTCTACCTGCTGTCAAGCGGGGATACTGCCTGGCCCCTTATAACTCTCCCTTCCCCCCCTCCCCCCCACACTGGGCAATTTACCTGTTAGCAGTAAGCTGGACAGTAAAGGTATGTTGCCCCACGGTCTCTCTAATGACGAAATTCATGGTGAAAGTGATTCCTGAGGCGGAGGACAAAGAAACAAAGAAGCTAGAGGTAGAAGCAAACAGAAGTGATGAGGTGGTAATGTCATAAAGGAAGGTGCCATATACTGGGGTTTTGGGTAAGTGAACAAAACTTATAAACGCCTATATTATTGTGTGAAAGCCATTATAGACTTTTACTACACATAAATTCGTACCAATGAAATAAATACATAAAGTGGCTTGAATTAAACAACCCTTCCATAGTTCGTTTTCTTAGCCAGGTACCCTGAAAAAGAAGGAAAACATAAGGTTGAGTGACATCTGTATCAACATTTTTTTACCTCAGGATCGCGATTTCACTATGAATTTTCAATGTTTCTCACCAAAAGCGAAGGTTTCAGCCAAAAAACAAAGTCAAAAATTGGTCGGGATCTGGGGATAGGCTGGGTAAAAAACCAGTCAGGACTCGGCAGGTTAATAAAACTTACCACCTGCCTGTCTCTGGGACTGAACTTTGAATATATATTTGTGAATGGTTACTGCCTTGTTTATGTGTCCAATCCTTTCCCTAGAAATAGTGACCCGGTCTTGAAAAAGAACCCGCTGTAAGTCTGCGTATTCGAGGGAGCGAGAAGTTGACCCTCAGAAATGCAACAGGTAAAACACACCGCCTCTTGCATACACATCTGAGGAACAAGATGTTGGCCCTCAAATACGTAGCATAACAGCAATATGTAAAAGAAAGCACCAGAAAAAGAGGACTTGATGTACCATCAGTACTAGATCTTATATTTACTAGGCAAGAAAATGATATTGACAATATTATGTGTTACCCTCCATTTGGAAAAAGTGACCATGCAGTATTAAATTGCATCTTCAGGATTGCACATGACATAGTAAAAAGAGCCTTAACCCGTCCAGTCCTGACCGATTTTCTACCCAACACACCCTCAGAACCCAACCGATTTTCAACTTTTTTTTTTACTCAAACCTCCGCTTTTGGTGAGAAACATCGAAAATTCATAGAGAAATCGCCCTCCTGAGCTTATAATTGTTGGTAGAGGTGTCAGTCAGCTTTACGTTTTCCTTCTGCCTCAGGGTACCTGACTAAAGAAAACGAACTATGGAAGGGTTAACTAATTCAAGCCACTTTAAATTACGTATTTATTTATTTGGTACGAATTTATGTGTAGTGCAAGTCTATATTGGTTTTCACACAATGATTTAGGCAATAAAAGCACTGTTCACTCACACAAAACCCCAACACATGGCACCTTCCTTTACGACATTTCCACATCATCACTTCTGTTTGTTTCTCCCTCTAGCTTCTTTGTTTCTTTGTCCTCCACCTCAGGAATCACTTTCACCATGAATTTCGTCATTGGAGAGACCTTGGGGCAACACATCTTTGCTGGCCAGGTTACTGGTAACAAGTGAATTGCCGAGTGTAGAGGGGAGGGGGGAGGGGGGGTCAGGTGGGGCCAGGCAGTATCCCTGCTTGACAGCAGGTAGAGGAAGGTCTCCCACATATGCCTACCAAAAATCACCCGCATCTCTTGAAAAGTGTGCAAACAATGGGCCTTGCAACTGACTGACATACGATGCACGTCGGTGGGTCTGTCCACGAAAAAAAGTAGTGACATGCATCGTATGTCGGTGGGACTCGGTGGGTTAACTACAAAAAGGGCAATTATCATGACCTAAAGAAATACTTCTTAGAAATAGATTGGGAAAAACAGCTTAGAGGACAAGATTTAAATGTTATATAGCCTATAGAAAATTCTGTGAACTTTATGAAATAGGAGTCCAAAATTACATCCCTCAGCACATAGAAACAGGAACGAAAATAAACAAATGGTGTAATAAAGAATGTGAAAAATCAAAAGAAAAAAGAGACTTGTCATGGAATAGATACAGAAGACACAATAATGAGAGGGCATATAACAACTATAAACAGGCAAGAAACGAATACACAAGAATAAGGAGAGAAGTGCAAAAACAGTTTGAGGAGGACATCATTAACAAAGTAGTGATCAACTGAAGCTATTTTACAGCTACATCCAAAGCAAAACCAAATTAAAAGATAAAATACAATCCATTATGAATGAAGGGATCTTATATACACAAGAGAAAGATATTTGTGAAGTACTAAATAAGAATTTCCAATCAGTTTTCACAGAAGAAAATAATTTTAAGAGGGACGATATGGAATATGCATACTCAAACATATTACCAGATATACAAATATCAGAAAAAGAAATACAGGAGAGAGTTAAGTAAATTAGACAAAGGAAAAGCAAATGGTGCAGACAAAATTTCATGTTGGGTGCTACATGAATGTGCAAAGGAGTTAAGTAGACTATTATCGTTAATATTCAAGGAATCATTGGGTCAAGGTAAACTACCAGATATTTGGAAGAAAGCAAACATTTTCCCCTTATTCAAGAAAGGGAATAGACAAAATCCACTCAACTACCGACCAGTATCACTAACCAGTGTTGTAAGAAAAAAGCTAATAAGAAAGGTTTGGGTAAACCATCTAGAAGAAAACAATATGATAACTGAAAGGCAATTTGGTTTCAGAAAGGGAAAATCATGTTTTACTAATTTATTAAGCTACTATGACAGAGTTGCAGAAACATTACAGAAAAGAGAAGGATGGGTGGAAAGCATCAATCTAGATTTCAAGAAAGTACTGTATTTGATAGAGTACCGCACCAAAGACTTTTATGGAAACTGTACCATCAAGGAGGAATCCGAGGCAAACTGTAGTGTTGGATACTAGATTTTCTCAGAAAAAGGGAAATGAGAACAGTACTAAGGAGAAATTACTCATCATGGAGAGAAGTGACTAGCGGAGTTCCACAGGTCTCAGTGCTGGCACCAATTATGTTTTTAGTGTATATAAATGACACAGATAATAATATTGGAAATGAAAGCTATTTAAATATGTTTGCCGATGATGCAAAAAAAACAAAGGAGAATTACTAACATAGAGCCACAAGAAGAATTAAATAAACTTCATGAATGAAGTAATACATGGCAAATGGAATTCACTGTGGACAGGTGTCATGTAATCAAGTTTGGTATAAGAGGGAAAAGACCAGATTGGGATTATAAATTAGGAAGTAAAACCCTACACACATCAGAAAGAAAGAATGACTTAGGTGTGATTATCAGTAACAGAATAACTCCAGCAGACCACATAAATGAAAAGGTACAGAACACGTATACACTGCTTGCAAACACGAGAATAGCATTCACTTATATTAATGAAGACATGCTGAAGAAAATAATACCTTTCATCAGACCAACCCTGAAGTATGCATCAGTAGTCTGGAATCCTTATCTCAAGAAACACAAAGATAAGATTGAAAATGTTCAAAGGGCTGCTACAAGATGGGTAACCACGCTTAAGGAATCTAAGCTATGAAGAAAAATTGAATCTGCCAACACTACAGGAGGGAAGAAAAAGAGGAGACATGATTATGCTATAAATGCATATCAGGGAAAGAGAAAATAGACATAAATGAATATATATAACCTATGGGGAAGTATCAGCAAGAGAACACTGCAAAAAACTGCACAAAAAGAGAGGTGATAAAGATGGAAGGAAATCTAGTTTCCCAAATAGGGCAACTGATCAGTGGAATGCACTACCGAATATTCATAAATTTAAGGAGATGTATGATAAAAATGGTTTAAGACACAGGACAATACGAGCTTGACTCATTCTTGTAAAGATACAGTTAGGTAAGAACAATTAGGCAAGGTAAGAACAATTAGGTAAGGTAAGAACACATACACACACAGACTCTTGCAGAGACCTACAAGAAGAATTATATGAACTTCATGAATGGAGCAATAAATGACAAATGGAATTTAATGTGGACAAGTGTCATGTAATTAGGTTTGGCAGAAGTGCAAAAAGACCAGACTGGGATTATAAGTTAGGAAGATCAACCATACACATATCAGAAAGGGAGAAGGGCATAGGAGTGATTATCAATAACAGACTACCTCCGGCTAACCACATCAGTGAGAAGGTACGTAACATGGCTACACTGCTTGCTAATATGAGAATAGTATTTACATATATAAATGCATCAGTAGTCTGGAATCCTCATCTCAAAAAACACATAGATAAGACTGAAAAAGTACAAAGGGCAGCTACAAGATGGGTACCAAGCTTAAGGGATCTAAGCTATGAAGAAAGACTAGAAAAACTGAATTACGAACACTACAGGAGAGAAGGAAAAGAGGAGACATGATTATGCTACATAAATGCAAATCAGGCAAAGAGAAAATAGAAAAATGAATATATAACCTATGGGCAAGCATCAGAAGAGGACACTTCAAAAAACTACATAAAAAGAGAGGCAATAAAGATGTAAGGAATTTTAGTTTCAGTGGAATGCTCTACTGAATGAAATAGTGTGTGCCAAAACTATTCATAAATTTGAGGATATGTATGATAAAAATGGCTTAATATACAGGACAGTACGACCTTAACTCATTCCAATAAAGATACAATCAGGTAAAAATACACACACATACACACACACACACTGATAGACACACAGAGACAGGCAAAAACATTATTGCTCTGTCTTCTAAAGGCGGACAATAATAAAACACACTTATGTTAAATATTTTAATATAATATTCAAGTAACAAAAGCATCAAATTTAAAACATACTGTACTACCAACAACTCATACCAAGAACTATATGATGGTCTGAAGCTCAGTGCTATAATGATCACAGTCCATTACACTCTCATGATACTCTCCCACTCAGATTGTAAGTAAACAAAGCTGTGTTCCATCCATTTAAATAAAGCTTCTTAGCCTCTTCAGCTCAAGGGAGTTAAGAAGCTGTTACACTTATAAACTGTATCATCGAGTCTCATATTACTTCTTGCAAAGTGTACAGGAACAATGAGAACAATTTAAGGGTGGTTAACTGGTATACACCCCTGGTGGATTCCTCTTTGAGATTTGAAACTGCTGTATGTGCAGAAAGTCTGCCATTGACTGTTGCTTTACACCACCATGCATTTAAGGACAATCAGAATGCTGTGTCAGCACAGAGTGATTTAAAAATTCATATCTAGAAAACAAGTCTACAATGGGATGCAGAAACAGTCTGCCAAGAAAGTAAGAATAAACAATAAGAGGTAAACAAAGAATTCACCACATTAATATAAAAAAAAAAAAAAAACTTTAGTTTCCTGGGAAATACAGAACAGACATCATTAACCTGTGGCATCCGGCGTTTATTTCCGCCAATCCTAAATAATACTTAGCCAAAAATAAAAAACTGTCACAGTACTCACCAATCCTTCGACTTCAAGCTGATAGCCTTAGATTATCCAGGTAATGCATAGAGTCGAGAAAAAGCCTCTGGAAGTGGAGTAATTTTTCATGTTTTTTGTGGCTCTGTCTGTATGTGTGGCACAAGTACGGCTTATACCAGCCCTCCACAATAAAGAACACTTTCAGAATACTGCACAAACACCATTTCTACACAGGCTTTGACAACTGTGGTGTGAGTGTGGGATGGTGTGAGCAGGGAAGTGAAGTCACTTTGGTGACAACCTTAATGCAGGCTGACGTCTCACCGGACTCAGGGAAAACTTTTAGCATAGGTCTATCCATGCTGGAGGTCCAAAGGTAACTGGAGTGTGACTGGGATGCATGCAGGAAGGTTGCTAGTGTTTGCCTGTGGTGGTAATTACTCACAAAATATTCAAACAATGCTGCAAAACACTGGATCATGTATACAAGGTACCTGGATGTCTCCAGGCAGTCATCTATGCATGACACCTGCATGCCATTGGTTAACCCGTCCAGTCCCGACCGGTTTTTTACCCAGCCTACCCCCAGATTCCAACAGATTTTTTACTTTTTGTTTTTTGGCTGAAACCTTCACTTTTGGTGAGAAACCGAAAATTCATAGAGAAATCGTGATCCTGAGGTAAAAATATGTTGATACAGGTGTCACTCAATCTTAAGTTTTCCTTCTCTTTCAGGGTACCTGGCTAAAGAAAACGAACTATGGAAGGGTTAACTATTCAAGCCACTTTAAATTACGTATTTATTTCATTTATTTGGTACGAATTTATATGTAGTACAAGTCTACATTGGTTTTCACACAGTAATATAGGCATTTATAAGCAATGTTCATTCACCCAAAACCCCAGTATATGGCACCTTCCTTTACGACAATAACATCTCATCACTTCTGTTTGTTACCTCTAGCTTCTTTGTTTCTTTGTCCTTCACCTCAGGAATCACTTTCACTGTGAATTTCGTCATTGGAGAGACCGTGGGGCAACATACCTTTACTGGCTTGGTACTGCTACCAGGTGAATTGCCCAGTGTGGGGGGAAGGGGGGTTAGGTGGGTCCAGGCAGTATCCCCGCTTGACAGCAGGTAGAGGAAGGTCTCCCACATATGCCTACCAAAAATCACCTGCGAATGTCGAAAAATGTGCACACAATGGGCCTTGCAACTGAGTGACGTACGATGCACGTCGTTGGGTCTGTCCGCGGAAAAAAGTAGCGACGTGGACGTGCATCGTACGTCGGTGGGACTTGGCGGGTTAAACAGAATTCACCATATATTATGCATGAACAGTATAATACATAACAAGTGACTGAGTATCCAGAAAACTCCAGGGCAGTTAATATACAGCAGTTATTTTTGGTAAATTATTTTTTAAATCCACTTTCAACTGCCTTGGCCACAAACTCCCAAAAGTTGCCAGTGCTCACCTGATAACTCAATTGATGTCGGTCACCACTTCCTGGTTCACACAGTCGCATGCTTTCTAAAATCCCTTCCATGATCATTATTAGTGAGCAGTACATAAATTATGCAATAATGTAATCTTTAGTTACCTTACCTGTTCTCTAGGCATGAGTAACTATAACTAAGAAAAATATTGCAGAACAGTTACTAAAATACATAAAATGACAACTGGTGCAACAGCATTCATCACATATTATAACAAGTCTCTTTGCATGTTTATTTTGAACCACCTATCACGTAGTTTTCACAGATTAATGCTTCATTTGGCAACTGCTGAAGTGAATGTACCGAATGTTACTTATGAAAAAAGCATAATTTTCAAAACAGGAAACATGGGCTTAAGAGTAAATGCAAATAAAACAAAAGTGTTGGTTTCTAGGGTTGGTGGCAGTACTGTAACAGAAGAGGGTGAGTGGCCATGTGCAATTTGCCACAAGGGCATGGGAAGTAATTCCATCTTGTGCAGTGTTTGTGATAAGCGGGTGCATAAGAGATGTACTGGTATTAGAGGTAAACTAAGAGATAATGCTGATTTTATGGGTGCGGCATGTCGGGGAGAGCAGATGGAGACTATCGGGCACGAAAGGACTGAACTTGCCGGTGAATCTCTTGAGTGTGCGGAAGAGTTTTGTTATTTATGAGACATATTATGTGCTGTGGCTAGGATGAGAAATGGTTGGAAGAAGTTCAGGGAGCTGTTGCCTCTCCTGACACTGAGACGGCTCTCCCTACATGCTAACGGATCTTTGTATGCAGCATGTTGGGAGTGTAAGAGTATGGTAGTGAGACCTGGGCAGTAAAGGAAGAGGATACTGACAGGCTTAAATGTACAGAAAGACAATGATTAGGTGGATGCACAGGGCATCCGTGTGTGCAAGGCCTGGGGGGGCTGAGTTACGATGGAAGGAGAGGTAGGATGGGACTGGAGTGTATCGGTCTGTGATAAGCAGAAGTAGATTGAGGTGGTCTGGGCATGTGGAGAGGATGGGGGATGATAAATGGTTGCAGAAAGTGAGAATAATTAATACTGGGGGTGGGGCTGCGAGGGGTAGACCAAAAAAGACGTGGGAAAAGGTCATTAAGTGTGACCTCAGGGTTAAGGGATTGAACAGGGAGGATGCCATAGATCGAGCAGCATGGAAAGCCACCATTAAGGTGGCCAAGGCCGACGCATGCAAGCATGTTGGAGCCTTCAAATATGAAACGAAACAATGGGAAGATGAAACCGCCTGCCAGAATCGCAGGCACTGAACAGGCCTAACTTGCAGTGCGTGAGGTCGGTGCAGACAATTTTCAATTGCTCTGTATTAAGATTTTGTGTTCTAACAGCTTCATATTACTTTTGTATATAGATATATGAATGTGAATTTTTCACATATCAAAATCGTAAGGAAAGAGTGTCAGTCAGAGTGATTAACTGGTATTTGAGCTAAGAAAAATATTCATCCCAGAAATGAGACGGTATGCTTATATTTCCATACCAACCTCGAAACTAAAGCCACGTTTTCGTGAGGCTTTCAGACCGGTCAAGACTAGTCCCAAGGCTGTTCTGGCAAGACAGTTTCAGAAAAATCAGACTGGTCTGGACTGGTCTCAAGCAGTCCTGCGCTAAAGCCAGAACTGGATTTACCCGGTCTGCGCACAAAGGATGCGTGGTTGTTCTCTCTCTCTACATAACTTGGCTGATTCCTTCATGACTCCACCCACTCCTTCCTCCAGCCAATAGCAGCACATTACGGATGGAACCGGTCTAAAATCCATTCTCGCGAGCATCAAGTAGGTCCAGAAAACTTTGACCGGTCTTGGCTTGTATAAAAAGGCCTCACGAAAATGCGGCTTAAGTAGCAGACGAGTCTCTCAATCGTGGGACGAATGCGTCAATGCATATGGACTTCACTTGAGTTCTACTAACATTTTCTAATCCAATTACTTTATATTGGCTTCATATATACTGTACTGTAGATGGATGAATATGATTTTTTGGTTTCATTCAAATAACGAGAGCATGAACATCGATGGACTGACCTAAGAACAAAGTTGGTCCCGGAAATGAGACTGTTCTAATGTACTTTGGTGATTTCCATTTACTTATCATAATGGAGTGTCTTTCCCTCACTGTAGTGAGTAAATATGTTAATAATATTTTACTTGTGACTACAGTGATACTTGAAGCACATAAAAGAAACTAGTGTAGTTGACCGACATTCAATGTATTCAAATAAGTTAGGTGAGAACTAGCAACTTTTGGGAGTTTGTGGCCAAGGCAATTCTGTGAGATATATCACATACAGATAATTACACTGAGTAAAACAATCGTGAATATAACAAAATTTAGCATTAAAGTTGGCACCACAATTTTATGCAGTATTGTTAGCATTCCCACTGTTAATGAGGCAACAATAATAATGACAATGGTAATAAATTCATAAACAGTTGCATATACATCCAGTTTTATCAATAGAGGGAGAGGAAGGGGAATATGTAGAGAGCAGAGTATTCATTCGAATATTACTCCATGACAGGTGCACACATGGTGCTGTGCACCCTGGTTGAATCTAAGCAGCTGTGGCATCCACCAGGGAGCCAAACCTATCTTTCCCTATAAACTTGCCACGGGGAGGACCCTGGTGTGGCACTGTTTACCCACACGAGGGTGCCAATTCCCTGCACAATGTATGTATTGTACTGTAATTATAGGACAGCCCAACAGAGGCAGATGCTTACCTGTCTGCTCAGCCAGACAGACTGGGGTTAAGTAACAGCAACAAAAAAAGCAACAACAAAAACAACTCCATGACAACAATCACAGTAAAATGGATGTCCACTCACTTGAATTTGTGCTACCTACTTCTTCCTTCACCTTTGTCATTTTATTTTTGTGTCTGCTCTCCTCTCTTCCTGCTTCTCCCATTCCTTCCTAGAAGTGGCCCTACACCAGGTGACAAGTCTAATGGGTTCCTATAACTCAGGAAACTATTTAGAATATTGGGTGGTAACCATACAACCATATCATGGGGTGACATGGAACCTACTATGGTGCCCCTGTTAACTGGGTGGAGAGATGTGACATCCACCTAGGAACCAAGCCTTCACACTTTTCCCCATGCCTTGCTACGGCAAGGCACTGTCCACCACAAGGGAACATAGGTTCACTGCATGGGACGGCTTTGCAGAGATATGGCATGCCTCTGGCTGATGGCTCTGCTCAGGCAGATAGACTGGGATTGATCAACAACAACAGCAGGACATCATTTAGACATGAAAATCCCAACTACCTCCAAATGACTCTGTTCAGCTGATGGAAATTCATGCCTGAAAAAAGTCAGATATTATCTCAAATTCTGTAGTGCTGAAAATCACCCATAAACAGTAATATTCTGGTTTTCATCAAATATTTAATGCATCTGAGATTTCCTTCCTGATATACGACTAAGAAGAGGGAGATGTGTTCCTGGAAGGTGAGGTGATATCTATGGTCCGGCAAATATGTAAATGGTAACTAATAAACCAGACATGTACAATAGTCAAATGAAAAACTTCAGCTGCAAGCAGGCCAGGTATCATATAAATAAATCACACTCAAATACACCCCATACACCACAACGGTGACTCCCAAGCATGTGAAATTACTAGTTATATCTACCACCTGTCACTGTACAGTATGACCTCAATACAAACAGACTTCACTAGACTGGAATTTGTTTTTTTCGGAGTCAAGGAGCCTACCGGGATTTTTTCTTATTTATCGAAAAAAACTCTGAAAAAGCTAGAAGCAGTCCAGACTGCCTAACCCCAGGCCGGGGTCGCCATACTGTCCTCGCAGTTTGTGTGTTTGTGCGTCAGTTGGTAGTGGGCTGGCAGCGTCACTACTGTTCCCCCATGCTCTGGCCTCAGTCTGACCCGCATCATTTCCCTGGAAGTCCCTGATATACTGCTCGAGGGTGACAAGTGATAAGTGAAATATACAAAGTGAACATCTTTACTTTGTAAAATCGTAAATAATTATTGCATAAAATGTACAGTACAGTATTTGAAGTGTTTAAAATTAAGCTATACCAATAAAGTACTTTATAAATGCTAAATAATTAGAAAAGGGGTTAGCATTAATATTAATATATATCTAAGACACCAAACATTAATCACATGGTGAGTGGTTTCTGTGTTTGTGCGTCGGTTGGCAGCGGGCTGGCGGCGGCGCTATTGTTCCCCGTGCTCTGCCTCAGTCAACCCACATCATTTCCCCCCACATAATTTCTCTGGAAGTCCCTGATATACTGCTCGAGGGTGACAAGTGATAAGTGAAATATACAAAGTGAACATCTTTAGTCTGTAAGATTGTAAAAAATAAGGTGTATAAAGTGTACAGTACAGTATTTGAAAAATGCTTAAAATTAAGTACATCACATGGCACACAAGGTACAAGCTACACCTCCTATTCCTGTCCATAATTCATCTCCTGGCAGTGAAGACAATCAGGAGGATAATTCACTGTTCCTTGACGAAGACCCTGAAGACAATGGGTAATGATTTTGAAGGATTTGCTCTGAAGGATCCTTCACTAGGTGCTGAATGATGATAAACACTCGGCAAGGTGTGGGGGTGGAGTAGGGTGAGCCAAGTGAGTTGGAACAGTTATGCAAGAAAAAAAAATTTATGTTTTACTGTTTCCAAGCCTTGCTTAAATTTTACTGTGTTATGCAGTAAATTATTTAAAGTGGCATTTGAGAAAAGTTATGAGGCAAATGGGATGCTGCCTTGAGTTAGAAGGAACTGGTGGGGGTGAAGCAGGATGATGGCCATGATGCTATCGTGAATGAAATTATCTTCTTTTGAGTGTTACATATGGCCTTTATCGAGTCTAAACCTTGCTAAAATTACATTATGTTATGCAACAAATTATTTTTAATGGCATTTTAGAAAAGCTGGGAAGCAAATGGGATACCGCCATGAGTACTGGTGGGGTGAAGCAGGATGAAGGCCACGACACTTCATGTATGAAAATATCTTCTTGTGTTTAATACATATGGCCTTTATCGAGTCTAAACCTTACTAAAATTATATTGTGTTATGCAATTAATTATAGTGCCATTTGAGAAAGGTTAAGGGGCAAATAAGATTTTGCCCCTAGTTGGAAGGAACTGGTGGGGTGAAAAAGGATTGTGGCCATAATGCTTTTCATGTATGAAAATATCTTAGCAGGGGGGAGTCCATATGTTGCTTTTTTCAGAGCTTCACTTCTTTCAGATGGCTTGGGCCCCAATTAGTCCATTCTAGTGAAGTTTTACTGTATCTCAAAAGCAGTGGCTGGGACTGAAGGCTTGCCAGGTGCTCCCATCCCTATTCAACAAGGGCAACATCCCACAACAAACAACCCTCCCTCACATACCTCAAAACCAAATACCCCCAGGCACTTCATCCCTACTGAGCAAAGACCCCTCACTCCACAGCACATAACCCTTCTTCAGAGACTCTCTTGCTTTATCCTGACACCTTATTCTCGGTCTCTGACATTACTAGCATGCTTCTGGGAAAATTATCAGCTGAGCTTCACACATCATAGTTGTTTACAGTCCTACCTTATTTCCATCAAAATCCTTAACTTTAGAATAATACACCATATGAATAATCCATTATACAATACTGTACAATATAGCAATGAATCTCAAGTTGCATACTGTATATGATTAGTGTACTTCCTACCAAATAATGCATACAGGTGAATAATGCGCATCTATGGTTTGGCAAGGGATATTCAGGGGAAAAAAATTTAATTGTACTAATCATTCAAATTCACATCCACCAATAAGTTGTGAGGGTAAATAATTTTGCATTAAATTTGCATGTGTGTGCATATCCAACCAGCAGAATGCTTACTAATTATTCATATTCATTATCAACCAGTAAGTTGTGAGGGAAAATCTATCTGTCTATTGCCAGTCGCCTTAATCCCATAAGGGGTGGCCACAAACAAATTGTCTCCATGTTGCCCTGTCCCCTGCCATTTCACTGCCCTACTCCCAACTCACAACTCTCTCTCTCATATACCTCTCCACTCCATCCCTCCATCTCATCCTTGGCCTCCCCCTCCCTCCACCTCACTCACATATATTCTCCTTGTCAGTCTCTCACTATCCATCCTCTCCACATGGCCAAACCACCTCATTGTGTTTCTCCTAATGCTTCCTATCACATCCACACCACAATGCTCCTTCATATCCTCATTTGTCAGTCTGTCTCTCCATGTGACTCCATGTGCTCTTCTCAAATAACTCATTTCAGCTGATCTCACTCTTGACTTCTGTCCCTCCAACAAGGTCCAAGCTTCACTTCCATATGACAGAGTTGGTATCACAATACTGTCATGTAGTAACTTTTTCACTTTCATGCTCATTTCCTTTTTCTCATCACTGCTATCAGGGAACCAGCAACCTTTCTTCCTTGTTGTACCCTTTCAAGCACTTCACCCTCCAAACTTCCATCCTTACTTATCACACTGCCCAAATACTTAAATGCACTCACATTTTCCATTTCCTCCTCATCCAACCTCACTGTACATTCACTGACTTTGCTTCTCTCAAAGACCATAACTTTACTCTTCTCAACATTCACCTTTAGATTCTGTTTCTTACACACTCTCCCAAACTCATCCACCAAGCCTTGCAGCTCCCCTTCGTCTTCACATAACAACACAGATCATCTGCATACAACAGTACAGGGAGTTTCCAAACACTGCCATTCCAACATGCACTGCCCTACCTTGTTTCTCTTTGATAACTCCAGCCATATAACTACAGATTGAACAACCATGGAGACATGACATATCCACATTTCAGTCCAACTTTCAAGTAGAAAAATTCACTAAGTTCACTATCTACATGCACTGCAGCCTTAGCACCCTCATACATACTCTTCACAGCATTCAACAACTTCCCATCTACTCCATATAATCTTAATACTTCCCACAATCCTTGTCTGTCAACCCTGTCATATGCTTCTCCAAATCCATGAAGGCTGCATACAACTTCTTTCCCTTCTCCAGAAACTTTTCCTCTAAAGATCCAAGAATGAATATCTGATCTACACAACCTCTTCCCTTCCTAAAATCTCCCTGTTCTTCTCCAACTAATTCCTCTGTTATTTCCCTAACTCTGTCAATAAGTATCCTATTATATACTTTTCCTACTACATCACACACTTCTTTTTCCCCTTTTCCTTTGTGCAAGGGAATAATTATACCTGACTTCCAATCCTCCGGGACTCCCAGCCCAATCTGCATATCTTCCACATCCATTCAACTACTCTCTTTCTCCCATGTCTCAGCATTTCACCACACACTCCATCAAATCCTGGGGTTTTCCCCATTTTAACTTTCATTGCTTCCACAGCTTCCATCCTACTAATTTCTTCCTCTCTTCTCACATCCCTCCTTCTCCCAGCCACTTATACTTACATTATGTACTTTCATTCTTTATGTTCAACAATTCCTTAAAGTGTTCTCTCCATCTGCCCACTTTTTCTCCCTTCTCCACTAGTAATCTACACTTCATTGCCACCCTGTCTAACTCTCTTTACCTCTTTCCCGAACATTTTCTTACATTCCCTCCACTTTACACTCAAATTCCTTCCAAATTCCTCATCCATTTTCTTCTTACTCTCTCTTACTAATCTTTTCACCTCTCTCTTCCTCTCTATATATGGCTCTCTCTTCCATCTCTCAGCTTCTTCCATGCCCATTTCTCATCCACTCATTATATGCTTCCTTCTTTTGTGCCACAGCTTGTCTCACCTCTTCATTCCACCATGGTGTTCCTTGCACCACCTTTTGTGTTCTCTTCACCTCACACACCACCTCACATGCTGCACAGATTTCTTCTGTGAATATCTTGCACACACCTTCCACATCCCCCATCTGCTCCAGTCCTATTTACCCAATCACTCCTCCACCTCTCTCTTACAATGTCTCTTTCTCATCCGACTGTAACCTTTCCACTCTCCTTGCCTATACTACTTCCTCCTGTCCTTCCCTTCTTCTATTTCTCCATTTCAGTTGGACCTTGATTCTAACCACCACCAAGTGGTAGTCAGAAAGTCCACCCCCCCAACCTCTATATGCTCTTGCATCCATTACACACCTTCGCATCCTTTGATCCACACACACATAATCAATCATTGCCTTCCGTTCATTCAGTTCACCACTCACCCTTCTCAACACTTGCCATGTATACCTATGAATCATTTTGTGTCTGAAGAGGGTACTGGCTATCACCAACCACCTCCCAGCACAAATGTCCACTAAAGCACTGACATTCTCATCTATCTCGGCAGGCACACCCCACTCACCAATTAGCCTACTCCATTCACCTTCACATTCCCTACTTTACCATTCATATCACCAATAAAAAAACACTCTCTCATTCCTTTCAAACTTTTCCATGCACGCTTCTACATTTGTCCAGAACTCTTCTCTCACTCTGCTTGCATGATCTTGCAATGGCGCATACACGCACTCAAACGCCCAAATTTGTAGTCTAACTTTCAATCTTACCCACAGAATCCTTGAGCCTACCAATCTATACCCCCATCCATAACAATGAGGGAAAATAATTTTATATACTGTAAAATTATTTATTTAAGGTGGAAATACAGGCATACACAAATCTTCCACCGCCGCCTTGCATTCGTTAGCAGGAAATCATCTGATGTCTAAAATTAAGAGATGTGCTTGGCACGGTTCAATCACTCAATGCACTGTGTGTGTCCATACCTATCTCACAGAATGCTTAGTTTACCTTTCATTTATGATGTATTTATGACAATACACACACATCTAAGTCTGTGTTATTGAAATCTTAATTATTAATTGGTAAGACAATGCTTCTGAATGTTGGTGGCCTTTGTACAAATCACCTCTACCCGTAGACATATCCCAAACCATGGCCTTCGTGGTATAATGCGCAGTGTGATTTCTAAAGCAAAATATTGGAAAAATAAAGTGTGCAGTATATGACAGGAAGTACGGTTCATGCAACGAAAATGTGCTATCATGATGCCACAGTCTCAGATCTAAGAATATTTTATATTGATATTGGATATGAAAATACTGTACAAAAATACCTTGAACATGATAACACAGTCTATAATTTATACAACTGAGGTAAGCACTCTAAAACAGTGACTTTGTACTGTACTGTAATTCCACTTATGACTGATATATGCTTCAGCTGGTTTTGTCAAGTGGAATGATTATCACTGCAGAAAGTTTACAGCACGATTAATATTGTCAAGTACCTGTATTTATATACCTATACAGTCAACAAAAACATAGTACAGTTACTCACCGACACACAGGAATTTTTTACCTGCATGACTTTAGTCCATCCATCCATCATCCTATCCTACGTTCCCCGATGAGAAGCGCAGGAACCTGGGGCTAGGCAAGTTGGTCCTGACATTTAAGATGAGAGTGACTAGCCTCACTAATCCCTGAGTGGCATTACGTGAGCAAGAAACCCCAACCACCCCTAGGATATACACCTCACCGGCTCAATCCAACTGGAGCGAATGAATGAAATATAAAGACAACCTCTGGCTGTTGGGAATATTCTGAGGTTTTAGCTACCCAAAATACCAAAAACCAAAACATATGTTGAAACTTCACTTTGGTTTAGCTTCATAAATTCATAGTTTTTATTTACTCACAATTGCCAGCACCAAAATGTATGTTCATCCTCAAGAATTTCTACTAACTCACTGAAGCTAACCTTTTGAGTAATAATACAGTACTTCTTTTGGAAGAATGATAACAACACATGGAGAAGTTGCATATTTCTAATAGTGTATACAAAAAAATTTCAACCAAACATGGACCCAAACCTGTTACATCTCCCAACAAACTTTCCCAAATGTAGATATAATTGCTCCATTTGAATCAATATGATGTCAAGATACAATACTTCTTTTGTTGACTGTGCATTATAAAGTATATACTATTCTTATCTTAGCAAGAGCTTATACAGTACATCAGATGTGATGAGTGAAGGTAGCAATGAGCAAACCATGGCAATCCATTGTCCCTTGCAAAAACTAGGTAAAACCATAATATTCTAACTTACCCTAACCTAGTGCCCTGAAAAATATTAGCTGCTTCAGTATGATTTCATTCACCTTAGAGGAGAGTTCTCATACTGAAGGTGTTAGAGATGAATGGACTGTAAGCGAGGAAGATGTGCTTGTTATTCTTGCAGTGTGAAGGCAGGAAAAGTGAGCAGCATGGAGTGAGGCAAAGAAGTCAGTGAACACACTCCAGTTCAGTGCAGGATGTTAACAAAACCGATGATGACTCACTCCATAGGCTTTACACCCAGTGCTTTTGCCAACCTCCACTGAAAACACAAGAATCATTCATTAAATTCACAACTTTCCATGTAAGTACATCATCATCCTAATCAAGTCTTTCAGCAGCCACAACATGATATGTGAAGGGGCAGCAAATGCACTCACTGGGAGAATTTAGATTACCACTAACATACAAAACTGAGCTACTGGGTACTGCTGGTAGGCTACACAATTTTCTAGGAGCAAAGTAAAATTATTTCCTGGAACAAACACTACTCTGTTTTTTTTATTGAGGTGAAGATGCACTTGACAGGTTGGCTGAATGTCTAACTATCTATAGCCCGACACCTTAATCCTGCAAAGGGTGGCCGCAGACGAAATGCCTCCAAGTCGCTCTGTCACCCACCATTTGCCTACCCTCCCCCCAGCTCACTCCCCCCTCCGTCATATACCTCTCAACTCTATCCCTCCACCTCATCCTCGATCTTCGCCTCTCTCTCCCTCCCTCCACCCCACCTGCATACACCCTCTTAGTCAGTCTTTCATTCTCCATTCTCTCCACATGTCCAAACCACCTCAGTGTACTTCTCCTAATCTTCTCAACCACATCCACATCCACATCCACACCACAACGTTCCTTCGCTCCTTCATTCATCAACCTGTCCCTCCATGTCACTCCACATGCTCCTCTCAAGTAACTCATTTCCACTGCTCTCACTCTTGACTTGTCACCCTCTAGCAAGGTACATGCCTCACTTCCATACATCAGGGTAGGGATCACAATTCTATCATGCAGTGACTTCTTGACTTCCATATTCACCTGCCTATTTCTCATCACCGCTTTCAGTGAACCAACAACCTTCCTTCCCTGCTGTACCCTTTCAAGTATTTCATTCCCAAAACTTACATCCTTACTCATCACACTACCCAAATACTCGAATGCACTCACATTCTCCATATGCTCACCATCAAACCTCACTGTGCATTCTGTGACTTCATTCCTTTCAAACACCATAACTTTACTCTTGTTTACATTGACTTTCAGATTCCTCTTCTTACACACTGTCCCAAATTCATTCACCAAACCTTGCAACTCCCATTCATCTTCACTCAACAATGCTGTATCATCAGCAAACAACAACACCAAAATCTTCCACATCTCACCCTCATTCATTAGAGCCACTCCCACATCCACTGCCCTACCTTGCACCTCCTTTACAACCCCATCCATGTACAGTATATATAAAACAGCCCTGGAGACCACAACCCTGTTTCAGTCCCACATTCAGATCAAAGAACTCACTCAGCTCACCATCCACTCGCACAGTAGCCCTAGCTCCTTTGTACATACTCTTCACAGCACTCATCAATTTCCCCTCCACTCCATATATTCTTAACCTGTAATCACCAGGCTTGTCCGAGATTCCAAAAAGAGGCCTATTTTGCGTCGTGGACAAGATGGTGTTAGGCCTATGAGGCTGGCTGCCCATGACATCTCACACCGAGATGTGCTGGTGCCGTGTGAAGTGCAATCACGTGGCACCTGTCTCTACCATACAGTTAGAGCCCCATTGTTCGGAATCCCGGACATGTCTGGAGCATAGAAAAAAATCCTTCAATTTGCAAAATTGCAAGAGGCAACCAATGGAGCATCACGTGGGATGTATGAACTCCACACGTGCCAAGTTTCAGTGGCATACCTCAAGACTGGGGCTGGCTGTGATCCTTAGAAGATAAAAGTCATGTTTTCTCCCATTTTTGACACCTTTTTTTCATTTTTTTTCCTTCTATCCTAGTTTCATTTTGTAATGTAAGTAACAGATAATTTACTTTAGAAATGGATGTATTTCATGTAAAAAAAATATAGGAATAAAATTTGTGCCATTTATATATACATTTTTTAACCCCCAAAGAAATGTCCGGAATCCCGGGCAAGTCTGGGGTTAAAGTACGAATCCAAAAGCCCAGTGATTACGGGTTAATACCTTCCACATACCTTGCCTATCTATTCTGTCATAAGCTTTCTCCAAGTCCATGAAAGCAGCATACACTTTCTTTCCCTTCTCTAGATACTTCTCCACTAAACATCTTAGAACAAATATCTGATCTACACACCCTTTTCCCTTCCTAAATCCCCCTTGTTCTTCTCCAACTAACTCCTCTGTTATATGCCTAACCATGTAAGTAAGTATTCTACCATATATCTTTCCAGTCACACTAAGAAGGCAAATACCCCTATGGTTACCACATACTTCTCTCTCCCCTTTTCCTTTATATAAAGGAACAATTATACCTGATTTCCAGTCCTCTGGAACCCTTCCCTCTTCCCAAGCCAATCTACACAACTTCCATATCCACTCCACAACAATCTCACCCCCATTCTTCAGCATTTCACCACACATTCCATCAATTCCTAGGGCCTTTCCCATCTTGATCTTCATTGCTTCCACTACTTCCACCCTACTGATCTCTTCCTCCCTCCTCTCACCTCTTCTTCTCCCAGCCATTCCCCAGCCATTTATACATGCACTGCTCTCACTCTCTACATTCAACAAATCCTCAAAGTGCTCCTTCCATCTCCTCAATTTCTCTCTCTTCTCCATCAGCAATCTATTATTCCCATCTTTCACTCCCCTCCTATTTCCCCTTTTCACACTGTCTTACTTTCTTTACCTTCTTCCAAAACAATTTCTTACTCTCCCTCCACTTTACACTCAGATTCCTCCCAAACTCCTCATCCACTTTCTTCTTACTCTCCTTCACCAATCTCTTCACCTCTCTTCTCCAGCTCACATACGCCTCTCTCTTCTCTCTCTCATCTCCCCTACCTCTGCTCGCTAGCCATTCACTATATGCCTTCTTCTTTTGTTCCACAGCTTGTTTCACCTCATCATTCCACCATGCTGTCCCTTGCACACCCCTGCATCTCCTCCTCACTCCACAAACCATCTCACTCGCTGTGCCTATCTCTTCCGTGAAAATCTTACATACATCTTCTACCACTTCCATCTGCTCTAACTCATACCTTCCCAATCTTTCTTCCACTATGCTCTTATAGGCTACTCTACCATTTTTTCACTATCTTGTAACTTCACTCTTCTCACAGGAGCTATTTCCTCCTGTCTTCCCCTTGGTCGCTTCACCCACTTTCTTTCCAGCCTTACGAGATTCCATTCCCCCACCCTCTCCACACTCTTGCATCCAACACTTGTCTTCTCATTCGCTCATCCACACACACATAATCTATCATTGCCTTTCGTTCTACAAATTCACCATCCATCCTCCTTATGACTCTCCATGTATACCTGTGGATCATCTTGTGCCAAAAGTAGGTGTTGGCTATTGCCAACCCCTTACTAGCACAGATGTCCACCAAGGCACTACCATTCCCATCCACCTCAGCTGGCACACCCCACTGGCTGTAACATGACCAAACAACATTTACTAACTCAAATTTCTCCCTCATATATATGTTGTCAATTAATAATAAAGAGATCATGAAACAATGTTTCATTCAGCCAATCATCACCAACCTATCAAGTGCATTTTTGCCTTGTTAAAAAAAACTGAGTATAATACAGGCACAGTACAGTAGAACCTCACTGCACCAGATCAACTGTGGGGAAGCCCAATCCGATAAAGCAAAAATCCACTGTATCCGATATCTGAATGAGGTGAGATTTCAAGCACATGTTTGAAAATAAATCAGTACAACAGCATACTGTAATCTAGTACTAACGATGAGAACAACACCCATTGTACACTAATGGAACATCCCATTGCACACTAATGGAACATAATATCACTTTTTTGCAGTTTATTTCACATCCTTGTCATTGCACTTCATAAAAACACATGTGACCCACAATGCCCCATTTAATGGACAATATTCACTATAGCCAACAGGGGTCCAGTGGCTTCAAGGTGACTGTTATATCTGATATACAGTCTATCAAGGTACATTAAATCAAAGGTTTGCTATAGATATACCTTAAGTGATACTGTATTAATAATAAACTTTATCCTGTATAAGACAAGCTACCTGTTTGGAAAACACATATCAATAACTGAGTTCATAAACTGGTCACACAGGGAGGGGGAGGGGGAGAGAATAGTTTGATGGCAAATTACACAATACCTGTACTAAATTCCACCATATCCATTATCCCAACTCTATGAGCTCTGCCCAAAATGAAACCAAACTTTTTTAAATAGCACACCAACTAGCCAGCATGGTGTGATCATGACGTAGTGGCGACTTTGACCTTTGGTCTAGTGATAGCTGCATCACACCATGTCGCTTAGTCATCGATGTACACACGCTTGAGCGAATATGTTTAGTGCACTTGTGAATTTTCTTCTATCGCCTCTATCATCTGAAATCAGTGACGTTTTGGGGTGGATTGCAACTTTGGGAACAAAAACGGAAAAAGTCTGCAGGGGCCAAATCCGGAGTGGGGCAGCTGGGGGATGATAGGTGTATAGTACTTCGCCACAAAGTCACGGCTAAGGAGTAATGCATTAGCAGGTATATTATCAGGGTGCAGCATCCAGGTTTTGTTTGCCCACACCTCAGGCCTCTTCCTTCACACAGTCTCCCTTAAACACTCCAGGATTCCAAATGAAACTCTTTAATGACTGTCTGACCATGTGGAACAGAGTCATGATAAACAATGTCCATCCAATAAAAACTGACGATCAACATCACCTTCACATTTAAGCGACTCTGATATTTTTTTTTTTTTTTTTTTTTTTTTTGGGGGGGGGTTGTGGTGATGATGTTCCAACCCAATGTGGCAACTGCTTTTTTGTCTTAACATCGTAGCCATACACCCACATTTCATCACCTGTTATGACATTTTCAGAAAGTTTTCATTAGCATTTGAGCAATCAAACAGCTCCTGACTGCTGTAACGCGGTTCTGTTTTTGCTTATCTGGCAGCAGATGTGGCACAAATTTTGCCACATCTTCAGTTTTTTGGTTAAAATTGTTTGGCACAAGCTTCCACAGAATTCCTGCTTCTTCAGAAACTTCATGGACAGTTAAGAAAGATTTTCACGGATCGCAGCATGCACTTTCGCAAATGTACTCATTGTCTCTTGACATGGTAGTCTGCCCAGATTTGGGATCATCTTCAGTGGATGTTCTGTCCGATGATTTGAACTGCCCAAACCACTTGTGACATTGCATATGGCTCAAATGATCCTTCCTATATGCCTGATGCAACATTTGAATGGTCTCCATAAAAGTTTTTCCCAATCTGAAACAGAATTTCATGCAGCCACACAGCTCTTCAAGATCCTTCATTGTTCAACTTGCAACAAATTGCCAAGTGTACTAAACAAATGTTCACTCAATAGTGTGTACCTAAATGACTAAGTGATGGGGTGTGATGTGGATAGTGATAGAGCAAGGTCCCCAAACTTTTCAGCTCATCAACCCCTTCCTCCAGTTTCAGACTGTTCATCGACCTCCAAGCATTTATTCTATGAAAGTAATTTAATAAAAACTATATTAATTAACAAACAGTGTTATCATCATACCCTGTGCTGTCCCATGAGAAGCATAGGAGCCTGGGGCGAGGCAAGTTGGTCCTGACATTTAAGATGACAGTGACCAGCCTCACCCATCCCTGAGTGGCATTATGTGAGCAATAAACCCTAACCATCCTGCTCCAACTGGAGCACCTTAATTACCCATTTAACCACCAGGTGTCATAATTTGGTTATATGGTTGCCACCCAGTGTTGTAAATGGTTTCCATATGTAAAGGCAACCATTTGCCTTGTCACTCAGTGTAGAGTCATCCATAGGCAGAAGGAAGAGGAAAGAATGAAGGAAAAAGACAGAAAAGGGAGTGTACAGTCACCCACAGGCATAAGGAAGAGGAAAGAATGAAGGAAAGAAAGAATATGGAAGGAAAGAAGGAGGGAAGAGCGGTAAGGGCAGTCACCCAAGAGCTGCACTACATCGAGAGAGTGGATGGTGAGTGCCCTCACTTACCACATGATAGTAAGGATGGTGAGTGCCCTCACTTACCACATGATAGTAATAGTAACAATAATCTACCTATCCACAGCCAGATGCTATAATCTTGTAATGGGTGGCCATTTGCCATTGAGTTTGTTGTTTTAATGGAAGGGGCACTAACCCTCCACCAACTCACTTGCTGACAAGTAAGGATTATGTAACACTAACCCTCCACCAACTCACTTGCTGACAAGTAAGGATTATGTATAAGTTGGTTATATGGTTACCACCCAGCGTTGTAAACGTTTCCCTGGTTTACATGAAGCTATTAGCCTTGTTACGCAATGTAAAGCCACCCGAAAAGGAAAGAAGAGTAATAAAATGTAACAGGAAAGATGGAAGAAATAGGAAGAGAGGAGAGCTGACACAGAAGATGAATGAAAAAGGTGAAGGAAGAAGTAGGAAGCACATCCAGCGAGTGGATGATGGTCGCCACCACCTACCTACCACTAATTAACAGTAATAATAATCGCTTCATTTTGTTTCATTTTTAACCCCTACACGCTGGGGGTTTTCCAATGTTGCACGCTCCTCCCTACAGGGATATCAATGACAGAAAAAAAATACCCTTACTTCAAACTCTAATATCTGCTAAACTATAACAGCTACGATAAAATTAAAGATACATAAGACTCAACAACTCTTCCACTTTCAAAAGAAAGTATCCCCACGTCTTAAGGTGGTCCCATCGACAAGTAAGGATAAGTTAAAGGTCAAAGGGTGGTGGGAAGATGCTTGTGGCTATACACATCAACCGGCGTTGCTCCATGCCCAAAATCGTGACAGCTATAAACGTCAACCAGCGTGTACAGGTTAAAGGCTCCAACATGGTTGCATGTGTCGGCCTTGGTCGTCTAATGGCAGCTCTCCATACTGTCTGATCTCTGGCAGCCTCCCCATTCAGTCCCAAATCTCTGAAATCACACTCGATGACCTCGTCCCAGGACTTTTTCGGTCTACCTTTCGCAACCCTACCCCTAATGTTAACACTTCTCGCTTCCTGCACCCAATTATCATCCCCCATCCTCTCCATCTGCCCAAAGCATCGTAATCTACCTCTCATCATCACAACACAAATACAGTCCAGTCCCATCCAACCTCTTAACTCTTCCATCATAAACCTAGTCCCCCCAGGCCTCGTACTCAAGGAAGCACTGCACATCCACCTAATCATTGTCATTTCTGTACATCTAAGCCTGCGAATATCCTCTTCCTTTACCGCCCAGGTCTCACTACCATACAGTACTACACTCCTAGTACATGTTGCATACAAATACTGTATCCCTTAGCACAGAGGGAGAACCCTCTCAGGAGAGGCAACAGCTCCCTGAACTTATTCCAACCACTACTCATTCTTGCCACTCTAACCCCATCTCCAGCACATAACATGTCTCCCAAATAACAGAACTCTTTCACACACTCGATAGACTCACCAAATCAGTCCTTTCATGCCTGACAAGTTCCACATGCTCTCCCCGACATACTGCACACATGAAATCAGATTACCTCGCAGTCTACCTCTAATACCACTAAATCTCTTATGCACCCACTTATCACAAACACTGCACAAGATGGAACTACTTTCCACACTCTTGTGGCAAACCACACGTGGCCACTCCCCTTCTTCTTTGACAGTACTGCCACCAGCCCTAGATAATCACTTTTGTTTTATCTGCATTTACTCTCATGCTCTTGTGCCCCACATCATCTCTCCACTTCCAAAATCTTTCACCCGCCTCTCTTTCATTCTCTGCAATTAACAATAAATCATTGGCATACAACATCTCCCACGACAGTCAATTTCTGAAGTCATGTGAGAGGTCTTCAAGTACCATGACAAACAACAAGGGGCTCAAGACTGACCCCTGATGCACACCAACAATCGCAGAAAACTCATAACTCAAATCTCCATCCACTCTTACCTGGCTGCGAGCACCCACATACATAGCCATAACCACCCTAACCAGCCACTCTTCAATCCCCAGTTTTCTCACTGCCCAATTCACCATTTCACTAAAGACTCTGTCAAAGGCCTCCAAATCAACAAAAACGAAATACATATCCCTTTTCTTTCCTATGTATTTTTCCTCACGTTGGCAAACAATTAATAACAAAAATAAAAATAACAGTAAGCCTTCATTCTTTCCTCATCCTTCTGCCTGTTGGTGACTCTACACTGAGTGACAAGCCAAATGGTTTCCTGTACACCAGGAAACTATTTACTACATTGGGTGGTAACCATATAACCAGATTTTGGCACCTGGTGGTTTTGTGGGTAATTACGGCGCTCCAATCGGATTGAGCCGGTGAAGGTTTATATCCAAGGGATGGTTGGGGTCTATTGCTCACGTAATGCCATTCAGGGATGAGTGAGGCTGCTCACTCTCATCTTAAATGTCAGGACCAACTTGCCTAGCCCTGGGCTCCTATGCTCCTCCGTGGGGAGACACAGGATTGGATAATGGATGGATGGATAATAATCCATTCATCCATCCATCATCTTTTCCTACATTACCCCATGAGAAGCGCAGGAGCTCGGGGCTAGGCAAGTTGGTCCTGACGCGTATGATGAGAGTGATCAGCCTCACTCATCCCTGAGTGGCATTACATGAGCAATAAACCCCAACCACCCCTGGGATATAAACCTACACAGGCTCAATCCAACTGGAGAGCCTTAATTACTCACTAAACCACCATTTTTTTTTTTTTTTTTTTTTTAATGCAAGGAAGAAGGAACCAAAGGCCACAGACCTGCATACTGTTCCATCCAAGAAAAAGCAATAACAATACAAAAGAAAGCCAAATTCAAGATCCATTCAATTCAAGATGCCTGGACACACTGCGTTTGAAAGACTGGAGATCATAGGAAGTAGGAAATACAGACAGAGGAAGACAGTTCCAGAGTTGACCAGTTGCATAAATGAAGGACTGGGAGTAACGGTTAGCTCTTGCATTAGAGAGTTGGACAGAAAAGGGATGAGAGTTTGTTGCTAGACGGGTACTATGTGCCCATCGTAGAGGTGGAGGGATGCAAGCAGACAGTTCAGAGGAACAGTGACCATTGAAGTAGCGATAGAAGAGAGATAAAGATGCAACAGTGCGACGAAGAGACAAAGGTTGAAGGGCTGCATGTGGGGAGCCTCCCCACACATGAGAGTTGTACTCCATACACGGGCGAATAAAACTCGTGTACAAGGTCAACAACTGTGCAGGGGTAAAGAAAGTTCGGAATCGGCTTAGCACACCTAATCTCTTGGAAGCGGATTTCACAAGAGATGTAATATGTTCTTTCCAAGACAAATCCCGAGAGAATGAAACCCCAAGCATGTTCAAGGATGATGCAGGACATAACTGTTCATTATTAAACATTAGTGGGTAACCCTGAGGAAGATTTTGTCGGGTTGACAAGTGTAAGAACTGAGTTTTTAATGCATTAAAAATAACAAGATTATTTTTACCCCAATCAGAGATACGAGCCAAGTCAGAAATTAGGTGTGCCATAGCCTCATCCCTTTTTTGTTGAAGTAACTGCTGAGATGGACGTTGCGGGAACCGAATGGAAAGGTGAAGGGTGGAATCATCAGCATATGAGTGGATAGGGTTAGATGTACAGCTTAGAAGGTCATTGATGAATAAAAGGAAGAGAGTTAGTGTTAGGACAGAGCCCTGAGGAACACCACTGTTGATAGGTCTAGGAGA
>JAGKTI010004928.1:28214-47725 GCA_018397915.1 Birgus latro
ATAGTTAGAGGGTTGGGAATGGTCACCCTTCTTTGGGACTGGCTGAATGAGAGCAAACTTCCAGCAAGAAGGAAAGGTACAAGTTGACAGACAAAAGCAAAAGAGTTTACCAAGGCAGGGTGTAAGCACAGAAACACAGTTTTTGAGCACAACAGGAGGGACTCCATCAGGACCATGTGCCTTGTTAATATTGAGGCCAGTGATGGCAGAAAATACATCAGCTGAAGAAATTTTAATGCCAGTCAAGAGGAATAGCACCGGAATCATCTAAGGTGGAATTGGAGGAGAAAGTCTGAGCGAAGAGATCTGCTTTATCAGTAGAAGAAATAGCTACAGAGCCATCAGAGTAGAAGAGAGGAGGGAAGGATGATGAGGTAAAGTTGTTAGAAAGGTTTTTGGCAAGGTGCCAGAAGGAGCGAGAAGAATTCGAGTTGGAGAGTTGAGAACATTTAGCACGGATGAAATTATTTTTAGCAGAGCGAAGAACAGACTTAGCATGATTCCGGGCAGAAATATGAAAAAGATGTGATTCAGGGGTGGGTTGGCTTCAGTACCTCTTATAGGCCCTCTTCTTGCTGCGGACAGCATTAGAACAAGCGTGATTAAACCTAGGCTTTCTTGCATTAGTCAGAGGATATGAGAAAGGAATGTATGCTTCCATGCCCGAGAGAATAACCTCCGTAATGCGCAAGGCACACTCAGATGGCTCCCAGCCATGAAAGCAATAATCATTCCAAGGAAAATCAAAGAAATAGTGCATGAGGGCCTCCCAATCTGCAGCTCCAAAGTGCCACAGGCGGCGTTTCTCTGGAGGGTCCACAGGCCGTACTGGAGCAATAGAACAGGTTAAGGTAATAAGGTTATGATCGGAGGAGCCCAACGGAGAGAAAAGATGAACAGTGTAAGCAGAAGGATTAGTTGTTAGGAAAAGGTCAAGTATGTTGGAACTCTCTCCAAGGCGGTCAGGGATACGGGTAGGTTGCTGTACAAGCTGCTCTAGGTCATTAAGGATAGAAAAGATGTAGGCTTGTTCACCAGGTGGATCAGTGAAAGGAGAAGCGTAAGAGCCCGGGGCTAGGCAAGTTGGTCCTAACATTTAAGATGACAGTGACCAGCCTCACTCATCCCTGAGCGGCATTATGTGAGCAATAATCCCCAACCACCCCCTGGATATAAACCTGCACCATCTCAATCCAATTGGAGCACAGTAATTATTCACTAAACCACCAGGCACCATAATTTGGTTATATGGTTACCACCCAACAGAGTAAATGGTTTCCTGGTGTACCGGAAACCATTTCGCTTGTCAATTAGTGTAGAGTCAGCCATAGACAGAAGGAAGAGGAAAGTATGAAGGAAAAAAAGGCAAAAGAAGGAATGATGGTAGGAATGGTCCTGAGAGCAGCATTACACTGAATGAGTGGATTGTAAGTGCCCCCACCAACCAATAAGAAAAGACTTCATTAAAAAATTGGTGATATTTCTGTCAATCTATCTACAGTCAGATGCCATATGCACATAAGAGGTGGCCAATTGTCTGTGAGGTAGTTGTTTTACAGGGAGAGGCACTAACCCTCTGCCAACCCACCTGTTGACACAGGAAACACATATGGGTTTGTTACATGGTTACCTGGTTTACAGGAAACCATTAGGCTTGTCACTCAATGTAAAGCTACCTGAGAGGGAAAGAAGAGTAATAAAAAGTGACAAGAAAGATGGGAGAGACCGGAAGAAAGGATGGCAGACACAGAAAAAGAATGATAAAAGTGAAGGATGAATGCAGCATTACATCCAGTGAGTGGATTAAAATATAATATTTAAAAGATTTAACATACTTTTTCACTGAAATTGTTGGTACAATTAATTAATGGGAAGGATGCACCTGAAGAGCATTATTTTTTAGGAGATTGGTGACTTTTTGTCATAAGTCACCATGCTCTTCCTAGTTCAGTCTGTTCTTCTGCTTTGTTACATTTGCATGGCTAAAACCAGTGTCAACCATGTAAGAACTTTGGCATTCAAGTAAAAATGGCTCAACCACTGCACAAACCTGGAGGTTATTTAGCAACAGTATTAATTCTTGTACACCAGGAAACCATTTACTATGCTGGGTGGTAACCATATAATCAAATTATGGCACCTGGTGGTTTAGAGGGTAATTAAGGTGCTCCAATTGGATTGAGCCTGTGTAGGTTTACATCCAAGGGATAGTTGTGGTTTACTGCTCACATAATGCCACTCAGGGATGAATGAGGCTGGTCACTCTCATCTGAAATGTCAGGACCAACTTGCCTAGTCCCGGGCTCCTGCGCGCCTCATAGGGCAATGTAGGATTGGATGATGGATGGATGGATTTACATATTCAGGTCTTTAGTGAAAAAGTTTCTAGAGCAGGGAAAGAAGTTGTATGTGGCCTTCCTGGATTTGGAGAAAGCATATGACAAGGGAGTAAATGGAAAATTGTTGAATGCCGTGAAGAGTATGTATGAGAGTGCTAAGGCTGCACTGCGTGTGGATAGTGAAATGAGTGAATTTTTCTATATGAAGGTTGGATTGAAACAGGGGTGTGTCATGTCTCCATGGCTGTTCAATCTGTATATGGATGGGGTTATAAAAGAGATACAGGGTAGGGTAGTGGATGTTGGAGTGGCCCTAATGAGAGAGGGCAGCATTTGGAAACTCCCTGTACTGTTGTTTGCAGATGATACTGAGTTGTTAAGTGAAGACGAAAGGGAGCGGCATGGCTTGATGAATGAGTCTAGGAGACTGTGTATGAATCGGAATCTAAAGGTGAATGTAGGGAAGAGTGAAGTTATGGTCTTCGAGATAAACGAAGTCAGTGAATGTACAGTGAGGCTGGATGAGGAGAAAATGGAAAATGTGAGTGTGTTTAAGTATGAGTAAAGATGGAAGTTTAGAGGGTGATGTGCTTGAAACGGTACAACAAGGAAGAAAGGTTGCTGGTTCACTGAAAGCTGTGATAAGAAAAAAGGAAGTAAGCACGGCAGTGAAAAAGTTACTGCATGACCGGATGCCCTTCCTGATGTCTACCAATCACCCAAGGGTCATTGGTAGACATCAGGAAGGGCATCCGGTCATAAAATGCTACACGCTCCAATCCAAAAAGGCCGACGCATGCAAGCATGTTGCAGCCTTCAAAAACAAAACGAAAAATGACTACTGATACCATTGCTAACGAATGTAAGTGAAGCTTGGACCCTGTTGGAGGGACACAAGTCAAGAGTGAGAGCAGTGGAAATGAGTTATTTGAAAGGAGCATGTGGAGTCACATGGAGAGACAGACCGACAAATGAAGAAATGAAGGAGCATTGTGATGTGGATGTGATAGGAAGCGTTAGGACAAACACACTGAGGTGGTTTGGCCATGTGGAGAGGATGGAGAGTGAGAGACTGATGAGGAAAATGTATGTGAGTAAGGTGGAGGGGAGGGAAGAGGGAGGGGGAGGCCAAGGATGAGACTGAGGGATGGAGTGGAGAGGTGTATGAGAGAGGGGGGTGTGAGCTGAGAGCAGGGCAGTGAATTGGTGGGGCAGGGAGACGTGGAGGCGATATTGTAGTGGCCACCCCTTACGGGATTAACCCCTACACCGCGGGGTTGTTGGAGGTGCTCCATGCCATTCCCGTGGGGATATCCGCGCTCTGACTGACTTTTTAAAAATATTTGCCAAAAATCAGTTATTAGTCCCAGAATATTATAATTACATATGCATATGACACATACCTTCAGCTTTCTCCTGGGATGTTTTTTTTAGCACTTGTCGACTATCGTAGGACTTGTGGAGACTTCTGAAGTTGGGTAACTAAGTCTCCACTTTACACTTCCCGACATCCCCTAATCTGAATACCACTGCCAGATATTATCACTAGAAACACTATTCAATGATTTCCAAGTAGTTTGGAATCCATACTAAAAAAAACAAACTGTGAAAGCAATGTAAAATACGAGCGCGTATGAGCCTCTCACTCCCGCTAATTCGCCGCTGGTGTTCTGTCATTTCTTACTCATATACACAATCACACTTTATTATTTCTAGTACTTTATTACACTTGTATATATCTACAGTCCTTTACCGTTTCCCACATGATGTTTAGTAGGGGTAGAGATCACAGGGCCTTTTATAATAGGCGCAAAAGCGGCAGAAATGGACGGCCGTCATTTCACCGTGAAGGACGAGAGCAAACTGGCTGTATCTCGGTAACAAAGAGTTGAAAATGTCAGCTGCTGATGTATATCCTAAGAAATAAGTCGTAGGAAATCTAGACAATACATTTTTTTTTTTTTTTTTAATGTGTCCGACTCTGGGCATAGGCTTCACAGCCTGCTATCAAGGCCCAGTCATCCTCCTACAATCTACATGTCACCACTTCGGCGCTTAACACCCACCGTCCATATTGAATACATGCTAGGGCTGTCTCATACAGGACTGGTGTATTGGTATTACCGGGGTCATTTTTACGGCATGTCGGCGGGTCTTCTGGTAGATCAGTAAAGCCTGATTTAATGAAATTCAAATCCTTAAACTGTTCCCTGCACCAGCGAGGATTCGAACCTGGGTCCCACGGGACTGCAAGCCAACTCTCTACCGATCGAGCTACCGCCTCCCCTATAAATTAGGTAGCTGCAGGTGAATATAAATATCACTCAGGCTTCTCCCTTCCTTTCTTATATACATTTACATTACGAGAGTAGCTCATACGGCATATTTCACAGGAAAAAAAAGCAGGGGAAATAAGCGAACGAGTGCAGGGTGGATGTTGCCAAGTGATAATTAGCCAATTCCAGGTGTATGGCACTATCAATTACCTTATTATATATATATATATATACTGTATATATATATTATTTTGTATATGAATAGGGCATAGGGCTCATTTCAATGGATGAAAATAGTGGAAAAATCCGGGGAAGATTTGCTTAGCGCAGAGCGGCTGAGTAGACGACACGAGAGGGTAATGGAGGGGAGGTAGGGAGGGGAGTCTAGAATGGGGGAAAATGGCTAAATTGTCAACAATGGATGGGAGTACTGATGACATTAGCAGCTCTGACTATTGTTGGACATTGGCAGTGCTGACAGATGATACAAGTCACCACCTGAAAGCTGGGGGGAATTAAAAATAACACAGTCACTCAAATGACGCCCCGCGGCATGATCCATTGCACTCAACTGTCACAAAAGTGACGACCCACGGTTAAGGGGTTAAGGCATCTGGCAATAGATAGAGAGATAGATTTACAGTGATCCAATTGTCACTGAGGCTTTTACTTCTGAACAATGCTTTTGCTCCGAGGTCCACAGTAATATCTATAAGTTCTTCTTGTAATTGTGAGTCATTGTCTGAACTTTTTATTTCCTAATTGAAAGGTATAAGAATCCAGTCAGGCATGTGCATATTCTCCAGGTTCTCAAAGTGTAATTTGAAGTCTTCCCTTAATGTGTCATGATGCACTGTAAATATCTCAAGGTCACTATCTGAAATATTTTTTTTCTGATTGCCATAAGTTTGAAAAATACTGGAAATTTCTACAGTGGGGCCTTGCATCTGGCAGTATCACATCTGGCACTATCACATCTGGCATCAGGTTAGAAACTTTCCAAAGCCCCCCATCTGGTGAGGTGGCCTCGCATCTGGCAAGCGCTCACCATGCAAAATTCCGTGCCTATCCAGCTCGGCACTTGGCAGCCTTGTGATTACGCCATTGTGTATGCCGCAACACACAGACCACAGCGACCACCTTGCCTGACTAGCTGTATTCACCAGATGCGTGGCCTCGCTGGACGTGCCAATGAAGCTCTGAATAGGCATACTTTGGCTGGGAAGCCTAATAGGTTTCTCTAGGCCAGAATAATCATAACATCTTTACCCTGCAGATATTTCTGTACTTCATTAAATTTTGAATATAGGTCTACCAAACAGAACAGAGAAATCTTACACTTTATGACTCCACACAGTGATGGGTTTAGATCTGCATGAAACTCCACAGCTGAGCTGTATAAGTCTACAAGTCTTTGCAAGCTATCACTCCTAGACACCCACCTTACCTCAGTGTGCAAAAGTAATTGTTTCAGAGTTTCATCATTCTTTTCACTAAGCACTGCAAACAGGGAGCAGAGCAGTGAAAAGGTAGGGGACAGGGCAACATGGAAGCAATATATTTGTGGCCACCCATTAGAGGATCAAGGCATCTGGCAACAGATACAGAGACAGACTGCAAACAATCACGAGTTGAGTGGATAGATAGATTATTTTCTGGTCAGGAGGGTTGATAAGAGGTTAGTGAGGGATGTTAAAGTTATAGGAAGCGAGGAGTGTGTGCAGCAGCACAAACTGTTGATTTGTGACATGGTGCTTAAGGAACGAGTGATGAGAAGGAGGACATATGCACCTAGGAGGAAAATATGGAAGCTGGGAAACCAATCAGTAAGGGATGCCTTTTATAGTGAGGTGAGATGAGGAGAATGGTGGCTGAACAGGGAGCCGTAGGTAGAGGCATTAATGAACAGTATAGAGCCCTTAAGAATAACCTCTTGAGAGTTACCAATGCAATATGTGGTTGGACAAGAGGCCCACCAAGACATAAAGTAACTTGGTGGTGGGATGAGGGTGTAGAAGCCGCAGTTAAGGAGAAAAGAAGGCTTTTCCGGGAATGGAAGAAGGGTGGTAACAGGGAGGAGTACTTGGCTGCCAAGTGCAGGACTAGAAGAGAGGTATACAGGATGAATTCTGAGTCACAGAGACTTTACTTAATAATCTAAATCATGGAGAAAGGAAAAATATTATATTTAGGGTGGCAAATCAGGTGAAGAGGGATAATCGGGACATTGTGGGTGAGCAGTGTGTGAAGAATGATGAAGGAAGGGTAGTGGTGAACAGTGGGGATATTAAAGATGCATGGAGAGAGCATTATAGCCAGCTGTTGAATGAGGAGTTTGATTGGGATAGGGAAGGTTTGGAGCCAGCAGATCCAGTGTTTGGCCTTGACCTTTGATTGACGCTGCTACTGTGAGTGAGGCAATAGGCAGGATGCGGGTGGGGAAGGTGGCAGATGTGTCTGGGCTGACTGCCGAAATGTTGAAGGCCTCAGGAGATACTCGGGTAAGGTTAGTCACTGACCTGATAAATATGATTATATATGAGTGTGCTGTCCCAGATGATTGGCTGAAGAGTGTAATAGTAAATGTGTACAAAGGGAAGGGTGATGCCCTGGAAAGGGGAAATTACAGAGGTATAAAGCTCTCAGATCAGATAATGAAAGTAATGGAAAAGTTCTAGAAGGTATGATTAGAGAAAGAGTGAATATCGATCAGATGCAGTTTGGGTTTATGCCAGGCAGGGGGACCACTGATGCCATATTCATTGTTCGACAGCTTCAGGAAAAATATACTGGAAAGAAAAGGGAATTGTATTTTGTTTTTGTTGATTTGGAAAAGGCCTTTGACAGAGTCCCTAGAGAGTGGTGAAGTGGGAAATGAGAAAGCTAAGGTTGGAAGAGTGGCTGGTTAGGGTGGTTATGGCCAAGTACGTGGGTGCTCGCACCCAGGTAAGAGTGAATGGAGTTTTGAGTGATGAGTTTTCCGTGAATGTTGGTGTGCATCAGGGGTCAGTTTTGAGTCCCTTGTTGTTTATCATGGTGCTTGAAGCCCTCTCACTTGACTTCAGAGATGGACTCCATGGGAGATGTTGTATGCTGATGATTTGGTGTTGATTGCAGAGAATGAAAAGGAGGCAGAGGAAAGATTTAAGAAGTGGAGAGACGGTATGGGGCACAAGGGCTTAAGGGTAAATGCAGATAAAACAAAAGTGATGATATCCAGGGTTGGTGGCGGTACAATCAGAGGAGAGGGAAAGTGGCCATGTGCAGTTTGCCACAAAGGTGTGGGAAGTAATTCCATCTTGCGTAGTGTTTGTGATAAATGGGTGCACATGAGATGTAGTGGTATTAGAGGTAGACTGCGAGATAATGCTGATTTCATGTGTGCGGCGTGTCGGGGAGAGCAGGTGGAGATTGTTAGGCGTGAAAGGACTGAACTTGCTGGTGAGTCTCTTAAGTGTGTGGAGGAGTTTTGTTATTTGGGAGACATGTTATGTGCCGGAGGTGGGGCTGAAGTTAGCCCGGTTGCTAGGGTGAGAAGTGGTTGGAAGAAGTTCAGGGAGCTGTTGCCTCTCCTGACATTGAGAGGACTCTCCTTACATGCTAAGGGGTCTTTGTATGCAGCATGTGTTAGGAGTGTGATGCTGTATGGTAGTGAGACCTGGGCAGCAAAGGAAGAGGATATTTGCAGGCTTAAACATACAAAAATGACAATGATTAGGTGGATGTACAGTGGGTCCCTGCGTGCAAGGCCTGGGGGGGCTGGGTTTACGATGGAAGAGTTGAGAGTTAGGATGGGACTGGAGTGTATTGGTGTTGTGATGAGGAGAGGTAGGCTGAGGTGGTTTGGACATGTGGAGAGGATGGGGGATGATAATTGGGTACAGGGGGTAAGANTGCTGATGCACAATCAGTAGCCACTGCAGTAATATTGGTGATGGGTATACTATGCTTCTCCAAATACTCCTCCAAACACCGAAAAATTGTCTCATCTTTTGCATCAGCTTTAACCTCTAAAAGACAGGCATCAGAATGGCGTGCCATACACTAAGGACGGGCATAATCAGCCAAATGTAAACACAACTTTAAACCTTCATGAAAACATGAGTAACGCTAGAGTAAAAAATGAGGTACTACTGGAAAGCACATACCTTCAGGTCTTAAATGAAGTGGCATTGAAGACTACTTGAACTTTCACTAGACAGGCAATGATCTTAGAAGAAGGTGTACTAAAATCACTGTTTTTCACTCCCATGACTGATACTCAGAGCTTACCACATTCTAATTTTCACAATAAATTACTACTCAACATTGCACATACAATAAACATTGACTGTGTGATCACTGCGGTAGTTGTATTTCACTGTACCTTCACTGCAATACTCGTACCACACACTTGCAGTGAAATACATTAGCAAAACCATTTTGTAACACTTCTCCAATAAACTGGACACTCATTATAATAATAAATGATGATAACATCACAAATCACGTCATTGTTGCGTCACTGTTACCGCAATGTAAGGGCTGCCTTTTGCTTCACTCCATTCTCATACTCCTCATGGCCCTGCCTCACCAAAGGCCCTTTGCCTTTTACCTCAGATGCTGCAGGTAGCAGCGGCATATCAACATGTTCACTATCACTATTGCCTACTCCAGCAAGAAATGATGGCTCGTCAGCAATGCAGGTTGCATCACTCTCGCTTCCCAAAAATGACACACTCTTCACTGTTTTATCCAGCTTCTGGTCAACAGATTCATCACCAAGCTGACTTGGATGGCCCCTAGGAATGATCTTGACTGGTGTGGATGTGGATGGGCCAGATTCACGTGAATCACAGGGGGCCAAGTGGCGGGAGGAGATCAAGCAAAACAGTGACATCTTCACTGTCACAATGCTGGAAAAAAACTGAGCGAGTCATGGGGTATATGGGTGCGACATGGTGCGGGGGCGGTGGTGGGGGTTTGTTACTGTCATCCTTCTCCTCCACAGAACATCAGAAGTTACCTCAATGCCCGCGCTAGTTTGAAAAATGGCATGACCACATATGTGGATACCCATGTTTCTGGTCCCTGTACCCTAGGACAGCATATGCAGACACCAGTCTTTTAGGGGTTAAGATACTTGGGAAACAAAATTTCATCAACAAAGCACTTTTGACTTGGACTTTAATCACTCACATAGGTCATGAGAATATTTGAACTGCCGAAAGTTGACTCATCGAGTTGGACAGAAAATTTGGAGTGTTGAAGCTCAGATGTCAAAGCTTTTTCCACATCATCGGCCATCTCAGCAAATCACTGTTGCACTGTATTGGCACTTACTGGCAGACATTTTAGAACGGGTTGAGGGACTTTCTTCATAACAGTTTCAATCACCTCTTTAATTGCTGGAATTATGGTCTCCTTATTAGCTGTACGTAATGACATTTTAGAACGTGTTGAGAGTCTTTCTTCATAACAGTTTCAATCACCTCTTTAATTGCTGGCATTATGGTCTCCTTATCACCTGTATGTAATTTTTCATTTTTTGTTATGGTGAGATAAATACTGTATCATGCCTTCAGTCCTAGTTCATTATCAACATTGGAAGGTGCTTTGAAAAATATCTTTAAATTTGGTTGACTTTTTATTTTTTCTTTCAGTGCCTTAAAATAATCAAGATCATTGTTTTTCCTATTAGAGTGAGATCTTTCAAGATGGTCTTTCATCTTCACGGGTTTCATGGCATCATTACCATACTGAAAGTCTTTTCACATAATAGGCACATAATGTTTCATTGGTGAACAAAGTGATGGGTCCAAATTTCAGATATTCTTGTGAATACTTTTGGCACTTCCTCTTGGTATAAGCAGCTGTTATTATGTTTCTTAGTAGAGGCACAATAATCACTTCACCAACATCATTCCTATTGCTATGGGTGTTGAAAATGTACTGACTGACCAGAGTCCAGTGTCTGGGTTCGTATGTGGTGGGGGGAGTACATTCAGTATGGGAAGTGAACAGGAATACTACACATACTGTACATATATCTTTTCTGGGACAGGGGAGCCAAGAGACAAGGGGGAGGGTGGGAGGTACGAGGGGCAGGGTACAGATAAACATGAACTCGACGGGACAAGAGTTATGAAGATCTCGTGTGTACAGTAAAGACAGTTAATATGTTTACAGTATCCAGTATTAGTAAAATACTGCACATGACAGAAGAAAATCAAAGTAATTCATCTATGTAAAAGAAATATTATAATGGTGTGGTCACACCATGTGATTCTGGCTAATGATAAATTAAGATATCATTTTGTTTCAATAAAACTATTCTGAAATATATGAAAAAAATCAATTATATATAAATAATGAAGCAATAATTCATAATTTATTGCATGACATTCTATGTATTTTCTTTAAATTCCTCATATGCATTCCAGCTTTCAACCCTAGTACACTGATTGATCCCCAATCAACCTTCCATCATTCATCAACCTGCTACTGACCCCCAGCCAATTATCAACTCCTTTTTGACCCCCCAGCCATTCATCGACCCCTTGGATAGTCCCATCGACCCCTGGGGGTCAATATTGGCCACTTTGGGGACCCCTGTGTTAGACTAAAGCTCAAAGTTGCCACTACACAGTGCTCCTGTCACAATCATGTTACACCAGCTTGTTTGTGCACTTTTTAAAAAGTTCGGTTTCTTTTGGACAGACCTTGTATTTCTCATATATCAATGGGATGAAGAGGAATAAGAAATCATGAATGCAAACTATCATCACTGCCCACTGACATAAAGCATTTAAAATTCTCAACAACATAGTTGGTCACTTGCAATGCTGGGTAGGGAGAGGAGGGCATCAATCAACTGAACATTTCAGCTTTACTTTCATGACATCTGCGAGGTGTAGCTAAATCTAAGAACTGTCTAAAATCAGTATTATCCTAACCTTACTTCACATTAATATACAGTAGAGGGTGGGTAGGATCCACCAGGAAGAAAACAGCATTAATGCCGAGACCCAGTAATATAGGACTACATCTGATCATCTCCCCATTCAGACCAAAATTTGCCTCTGTCTCACAGCATTTACCATTCACACACAACTCCATACTGTCATCTTCACAACATTTGTTAGGTAATTAAATTAAATAAGGAATACTTAGAACCAACACTGAAAAGGAAAACTAATGTCTAAAACCATGACTGCAAAGGAAACAAACTTCCAACAAAAACCAAAACTGTTGTTGCTGTTGCTGTTGATCATCCCATTTGTCCGGCCAAGCAGACCCATCAACCTTGGACAAGCAACTGCCCCTGCAGGGCCGTCCCATGGACCGAACCGATGTTCCCTTGTGGCTGAGGGCATCTTGCCCCAGCGAAGCAGGGAGAATATTGTGGAGGTTTAGTTCCTGGATGGATGCTGCATTTACATCTATCTACCCAGTTAACAGGGGCACCATAGCAGGTTTCACATCACCCTGTCATCACTGTAAATGAAGATAATATCCAAAACCAACACTGCGAATAATATTACAGTGAGACCTCAGTATAACAGATTAAATGAGGGAACAGGCGAATGGTATACAGTATCCAATAGTTCGTTATATAAGGTATCTGATAGGGACCCACTACACCAGTGCTTGGGTCGGTATATATGTAAAATGGTCCAGTGGGTACCCCATGTAGGACAAGTTATATGATGCCAATAAATTAGTACTGTATGGGTTTGGCCTGTGTTCTTTGACATATTGTACACCAATAAGCTATACAAAAGTAATGCTGGTCCTCATTGTAACAGACAATGATGAAAGGGAAAGGATATGTCATGCTTGGCTTTGGTACTTAACAAATTTACCCAGCAGGTTGCCAGATGTGCTCCCTATACCAGACCGTATATCAGTACATAACAAAAGTTGAGGTAGGGTCAAGGGGTCCATTATCCAAAGTCTGGTATGAATGGGTTCATTAAAGCACGATCTCACTGTTTATCGAGAACCAATATCATTCTCGTCATCATCATCCTACCTCTTTTTCTTACCTCAGGAGTGGGTAAGGAACAGCCACAATCCAAAGAGACAGATGGCACAAAAAAGGGAAAACTATCAACAACATGTGCAGTGAAATAGGTCAGATACTAAGTCAGACACCATTAGAGTTCCCAAAATCCTGGCTCTACCTAATATGACAGACCATTTGCATACATTTCACTTCTCTTTATATCATATAATATACGTGCTTCACACTACCTTCATTAGAGTCAATCCATCAAAAAAAAAAAAAAAAGAGAAAGAGAGGGGGGGCGGAAGGAGAGTGCTAAATCCTTGTTATGTGCTCCTTCATACATATTTAATCCAACCAACTCGAACCCCTTTCAGTTCCTTAAACTCCGCAACTTCCACACTTCACATTCTCAAACATTAACTTGACATATCCATTGATCTCCTTGGCCTTACATGCTTCATCCCAACTTCAAACTCTCTACCATACCCTTTTACCTACCTAAACTATATTCATTCTCTCCCCGTGACCATACCATCTAAGCAAAAGTAAAATGTCCAAAACTAACACTGCCATGGAAATTAAATATTTGAAGCTAATATTGCAAAGGAAAGCTAAAACAAAACAAAACCTCCCCACTGGAAAGTAAAATGATTATCAAACCACTTACTGAATCCTTGATTTGGTTGATGTGGTAAGTGACGCCTCCTTCGCACTTTACCTTCTCCAGGTGGGTCCTCTCAGGATCACCAGCTGCCAGCACTGGTTTCTCAGGATCAGTCTGGCAGGGTTGACAGAGATGAGCAAATACAGGTAACCCTCATCATAAGTCATGAATGACATCTAAAATATTAGAACTACTACTACTACACTAGTACAACACTATTATCATCTCTTCTCCATCTATCTGCAGCCAGAGACCCTAATATTACCCAGGGGTACTGCCCATAAACAAACTAGGTCATTGCCCTGTTCTGCATCACCAAGCAATCCTCCCTCCAACCTGTACCACTCTCATTCATATACCTCTCAACCTCATCCCCTGTCTTCCTTTCCCACGCCCCTTCCACCTTACTCATATACAAAAACTCTCATGGTCAATATCATAAAAATACACTTTGCCCAATCAAGAGCATATGACTGTGAGTACCTTAACCTAATCCACTATGGTGGACCACATCTAACCTTCTACCATATTTCTGGCACTGAAAACTGTTGAAAACTGAAAAATCACCTTTCTCAGCAAGAATGGGACTTTTATGAAATCACAGTGGATTTAATAAAAAAAAAAAAAATAAATGCACTGTATAATCTTACAAGAGTGACATATAATGACAGCATTCTGTACATAAATCAGGAATGTGTTTTACTATAAACCATCAGGAAACACCATTCAGGCTCAAAGAGCTAACGAAGACTATAAATATAACCCCTCCCATTAAGGCAGCCACTCCTTAAGTACATCAACTAGGGATAGCAAGAGTAATACAAAAATACTTCACCATAGTCAATGGGTTAAACTCTTCTACAATTTCAAGTTGTGCACTGAGTCATCTTCTGTCAATGACTTCCATGATATTCATCTTTCATCCTCTCACTCTGTCAGCAATAATCACTTCACTCTTACATACACTCCCATCCAACCTCTCTCAACAATAGTCAATTTATTCTTATCTGAATTCACTTTCACCTTATCTCTCCCTACAGCTTAACCCATTGAGAGCGACAGGCCTCATTTGGGAGAGTCGAAAGCGATAGGCCTCAAATGAGCACGATTTTCAAAGGAATACCAAAACCGTGCCACGAGGAGTAGGTGGCTGAAATTTGGATGGGAAATAGGGGTAGGTAGCAACTCTCGATACCACCCATGCAATGCCCCATATATGCTCAAAATATGTGTGCGCGCGTGGACACCATGGAGTACACGCAAAAGTAAATTCTCCTCCCATGATGCTGCCAACCCTGCACCAGGACACCAGGCACTAAGGGATCTGCACACACACACACACACACACACACAAGAGAGAGAGAGAGACAGAGAAAGAGAATAAAGGGGATCTAACACACACACACACGAGAGAGAGAGAGAGACAAAGAAAGGGCATTTATCTGAGAGAGAGAGAGAGAGTTATGAGTTAATTGTATAATAAATGTATGTGCTTTTGGCAGTGTGTAAGGAAATTTATTGTAGTTTGATAGAGAGAGAGAGAGAGAGAATAAATACAGGAGTGACAGCGTCCCTTCCCTTCGAATGAGGGGATAAGGGAAAACAGCGGTCCCTCTTCTTTCTCGTGTTCTCCAATCCCTCCCTCCTCACTTGGAGAGAGAGAGAATTTAATACAGGAGTGACAGCATCTCTTCCCTTTGAATGAGGAGATACGGTAATCACATGTAGGACAATGTTGATCACCTCACTCACCGCGGGTGGTGGGTTGCTCGCTCCACCAGCTGTTCATCTTCTGACCAATTTTTCTCACCACCGTGTGACTTTATGTAGTCATACATATATATTACTGGATGCACGCGAACATTTCCAAGACGATGATATGTTTTTCATTCAATTCTGTAAGACTCGAAATTTCAGCAAAGTCGTCGCTTGGCAGCACGTAACTACAGAAGCATAGTCGCTCTCCACTGGTTAATCTACATTCACTTTCATCCTTCCTCTCTCTCTCTCTCTCTCTCCCCTGAACTAAATTCACTTTTATCCTCTCTCTCAACATTTATTATGTTCACTTTCATCCCCTCTCTTAACAACTTTACTCCAGTCTACATTCATTTTATCTTCTCTATTGACAACTTTACTCAAAAATTTTATTCTTTAACCTTCTCTCTACAACAAAAACACATTACAGTATTTATATTTACATTCTTTTTTACTTTCAGCAACTATACTTTTACCTAAAATCACAATGCTCAACAACTTTACTCTCATCTTCATAAATCCACTTTTACCTGTCTGAACAGAACTTATCAACATTCACTTTCACTTTCTTTCTGTACAACTTTAACTCTTAACCATATACACTTTCACATTCTTTCTGTACAACTTTGCTTTTATCTCCACTCATACAATGGATATGGAAGATGTGCAGATTGGGCTGGGAGGAAGGTAGACTCCCAGTGGATTGGAAGTCAGGTATAATTATTCCCCTGTACTGATGAAAAAGGGAAAGAAGTGTGTGGTAATCACAGGGGCATTTCTTTTCTCAGCACAATAGGAAAAGTATATGGTACGATACTTACTGACCAAGTTAGGGAAATAACAGAGGAATTAGTTGGAGAAGAACAGGGAGGTTTCAGGAAGGGAAGAGGTTGTGTAGATCAGATATTCATTCTTAGGTCTTTAGTGCAAAAGTTTCTAGAGAAGGGTAAAAAGCTGTATGCATCCTACATGGATTTGGAGAAAGCATATGATAGTGTGGATTGACAAGGATTGTGGAAAGTATTAAGGATTTATGGAGTAAATGGGAAGTTATTGAATGCCATGAAGAGTATTGCATGAGGGTGCTAAGGCTGCAGTGTGTGTGGATAGTGAAAAGAGTGAATCTTTCTGTCTGAATGTTCGACTGAAACAGGGATATGTCATGTCCCAGTGGTTGTTCAATCTGTGTATAGATGGGGTTATAAAAGAGATACAAGGTACGGCAGTGGATGTTGGAGTGACCCTAATAAGAGAGGGCAGTGCTTGGAAACTCCCTGTACTGTTGTTTGCAGGTGCTATTGTACTGTTAACTGAAGACGAAGGGGAACTGCAAGGCTTGGTGAATAAATTTGGGAGTGTAAGTAACAGAATCTAAAGGTGAATGTAGGGAAGGGCAAAGTTATGGTCTTTCAGAGAAATGAAGTCAATGAATGTACAGTGAGGCTGGATGGGGAGGAAATGGAAAATGTGAGTGTGTTTTACTTGGAAAGTGTGATGAGTAAGGATGGAAGTTTAGAGGTAGAAGTGCTTGAAAGGGTACAACAAGGAAGAAAGTTTGCTGGTTCTCTAAAAGCAGTGATAAGGAACATAGAAATGAGCACGGAAGTAAAAAGGTCACTGCATGACAGTACTGTGATACCAACTCTAATGTATGGAAGTGAAGCTTGGACCTTGTTGGAAGGACCCAAATCAAGAGTGAAAGCAGTGGAAATGAGTTATTTGAGAGGAGCATGTGGCATTACATGGAAAGAGAGACTGACAAATGAGGAAGTGAAGGAGTGCTGTGGTGTGGATGTGGATGTGACAGAAAGTATTACGAGAAACACATTGTGGTGGTTTGGCCATGTGAAGAGGATGGAGAGCAACAGACTAACAAGGAGAGTGTATGCAAGTGAGGTGGAGGAGGGGGAGAGGGAGGGGGAGGCTGAGGATGAGATGGAGGGATGGAGTGGAGAGGTATATGAGAGAGAGGGGGGGATGAGCTTGGAGCAAGGCAGTGAAGTGGTACTGGACAGGATGGCTTAGAGGCAATTTGTCTGTGGCCACCCATTATGGGGTTGAGGCATCTGGCAGTAGACAGACAGACTTTCAGCTGCTCTCTGTAAAGCTATACTCTTATCATTTTCATCTCTATAAAATAACAACCACTTTACTCTTACTGAATTCACTTCACCTTTTCCCTCAAGAACTTTTACCTTCTCACAGTTGCATATTCTCTCCTGTTTTATTTCATCAACTCCTTAATAATTATACTAACCAAAGAAAGTCATCAAAGGAGACCATGAATGTTAATACTGGAGACAATAACAATCTCATGGTTAAGAATAGTCTATTCCAGCTAATGCAAAATTTTCAGTCACCTTACAGTGGGTTACAGAAGCTTGAGTGTTATATCTATATTCACTTTTCAGATAGAATATTATGCTAACAGCAAACAATTACAGCCATGAGTTACTACCCTATGCTCCTAACTGCATTTAACAGATGGAAAATTCCTAAAGTTGTAAACCATGGCAAATTACTTCACAGCTTCCTCAAACCAGAGCTATAACACTGTACTTAGCCAGGTATGCAGTAGGAGCAAATAGCCAGCTCAGGGAAGGTGGATGCCCTTACCCTGTATAGTCCTGGGTCACCCTTGGGCAAGGTGTAACAACCGTTACCCCACCAAAAAGGTAGTAGGTGTGTGGTTACCACTGTCCCAGCAGGAATTAATATGGAAGTGACATGGGAGGCCAAGGTCCAGCAGCTGGCCTTGCACAACAATCCCAAGTGGGGAACTTGACCACAACCACATTTACCATGTCATCAAACTCCAGGCAAAGATTACTACTCATAAATATCTCCTATACACAACTCATCCTCTTGGAGGCTATCCTCCTTTTCCCTGCACCTCAAAATGTGCAGGGATCCTATTCTGACCCTGATAGGGTGCTGTCTGCCACAGATGGCAGCTGTCTGCCTGTGGTTGATAGGTCTGCTCAGCCAGACAGACTAGGGTAGTGCAACATAAACAACAACAACAACAACAAACACTACTTCTGAGGTGTCCAAGGGATTAACAGCAACAACAACCAATGCACTTCTGAGGCACCTATGGGATTTATCCCTTGAATACAGTGACATATGTTCTATATAATTACAGCATTACTGTTTCCAGACACTTCTTCACAGCTTAAAAGAGCATCACAGTACTGAAGGGATCAATCAAAGCTTTATCTAACTCTGCAGTAATAAATGGATTAATAAAGAATCTCAGTACTACAGTTTGAAAAAACAAAAATAATTTAAATAAAAGTACCTGAAATTTGCAATAACAAAATACAAAATTAAAATCATGGGGTCAAATAATAATGTCATACTCACAGGGTCCATGCCACGACAGTAATCCATGAGATTAGACATGCGGTCCTCAAACCCTGGTGCAAAGAACTCTGGGTTGATGGCCACAAAACACTGGCCCAGGTCAGCCTCACGGTCCGTCTGCATCCATCGCCTTACGTTGGGCCCGTACTGACCACCTGTTTGGGAATATTAGTAAAATAAGGCATATGGAAATACCCAGTTCTATTTTACCTCCTTCAGGTGTAGGGGCCAAAAGCTCGGCTATCACAGTCTAGCATATTTAAGGGCAGATGATCAGCCTATTTCCCTCATGACATAACATGATCAAAATGCCTCTTAGATGCAGAGTATATGGAAGGTTGTCACTCTGACTGGGGAACTCTAACCACTATGGTGGTACAACTCCAAACTGGTGGCTAGGGTGGGGCATCAGCCTGTGTACAGTGCTGCTATGTTTCCCAAACCCGCAATGTGAAACGGCTGTTATATATGTGTAAAAGGCATCGCAAATAAGATAAACACATATGAATACAATTTTAATATATGTATTATATAAAAGAACAGAAAATTTATTAGGCATAAAATACTTATATGGCAATACAGAAATGTGGCATACATATTTTACAGTGTTGCTAAAAAAAAAAGTAGCAATTTTTATTGGTTTTTACCATAGTTCTGGGGTGGGTAAAAATGTCACAATTATGATTCTACAATAATGTGCAGGAATATAAGTAAAAATATGCCAATTTCTTAGTAAAAAAATAATACCTCATGAGCAGCAACACTCACACAGACCCAGTCTCACCCGGGCAGTTGAGAGAGAGAGAGAGAGAGAGAGAGAGAGAGAGAGAGCAGTGTTGAGTGCACTGTCAGGCTTAGGGAGAGATGGAGGAAGGGAGGAATGGAAGGTGGGAGAGAATGACAGAATGAAAACAAATCATGGTACTGCAACAGCGAGGTCATCTGGCGCCATATGGAAAACAATAATAAATTTTTAAAAATATCCAGTAAAACCTTGATATAACGGACTTCAATAGACCGGAATTTACTTTTAATGGACTCAAGAAGGTACCGGACTATATTCCTATATACTGGAAAAAGTCTGATAAAGCCAGAAGCAGTCCAGACTGCCTGACCAC
>JAGKTI010004929.1:0-47720 GCA_018397915.1 Birgus latro
TCTCTCTCTCTCTCTCTCTCTCTCTCTCTCTCTCTCTCTCTCTCTGTGTGTGCTGAATGATTCTGATTATCTGTCAATTTTTCCCATCTGATATAGATCATATTGTTTATAAAGGCTCCATCATGCTTGCTTGCATCATCCTTGGCTACGTAATGGCAACTTCCCATGCTTCTGTGTGTATAGGAACCTGAGAGTGGTGATAAAAATTGCAGTTGAAATTGGTGAAATAGCAATTTCATGTCATAAGTCAGTTTCAGTGCTGCTGCAACAAACTGTTACAGTAATCTTGCAGTTTTCCGTCATCACAATATCTACCCCAACGCAATATCCAGCGCTTTATGCTCGGCTCTATTAAAACAATGTTCGGTGAAATTAGGCAGTATCCAGCTCAGAAACAGGAACCAGTTGGCACTGCTGTGCATTTTTCAGCAGTGATGTGTATCATCCAACTCAGACATGGGACCCAATTGGTGCACGGGCAGATCCCGCAACACGCCAGCCAATTACTGTATAGTGCATTGCTGGAGAGGCCTGCTTGATGTGCCAAGCCTACCATCGCTCTCTCATTCTCTCCCGTGGATGCCGTATAGTGAGGACATATGTTTGCAGTGTGCATTTGTGACCCACATGGTGACCATCTTACCCCTGAGGATAGGGTTTTTTTTTCAAGAATTCTCTCCCAGTATCCCTGCTTGTCGTAAGAGGTGACTGAAAGGGTTGGTGGTGGGTTAGTGCCCCACCCCGTAAAACAACTAACTAAAAATACGAACAAGAAGCCTCGGACCAGGACTGACCAAAAGTTGACGAAAAAGGACCGGACAGAGGACTTGGTAAGGATTGCGACTTGGAATGTAAGGGGTATGAATGATGAGGAGAAAGAGGGAGAGATTGTACAGGTGCTTGAGAGTGCAAAAGTGGATATATGTGGAATAACTGAAACTAAATGAAGAGGTGACAGTGTGAGAGAATGGGAGGATGGATGGGGTATATGCACGGGAGTAGGTGAGAATGAGAGGGCGAAAGAAGGAGTGTGTATTGCTGTGAGCAACAGATGGAAGGAGAATGTAGAGTATGGATCAGTTGGGTCAATGATTGTGTGGGTAAGAGTGAAAGTTGGACTGCAAATGTGGGCGATTGTGTGCATGTATGCGCCAATACAAGATCGTGTAAGTAGAGTGAGAGAAGAGTTCTGGACAAATGTGGAAGCCTGCTTGGAAAAGTTTGAAAGGAATGAGTGAGTGTTTTTGATTGGAGATATGAATGGAAAAGTAGGGAATGAGAAGGTGGATGGAGTGGTTGGTGAATGGGGTGTGCTTGCAGAGATAGATGAGAATGGCAGTGCTTTAGTGGACATTTGTGCCAGGAGGGGGTTGGTGATAGCTAATACTCTCTTCAGGCACAAAATGATCCATAGGTATACATGGCGAGTGTTGAGAAGGGTAGATGGTGAACTGAATGAACAGAAGGCAATGATTGACTGTGTATGTGGATGAAAGGATGAGAAGATGTGTAATGGTTGCAAGAGTATATAGAGGTTGGGGGAGTGGACTTTCTGACCACCACTTGGTGGTGGCGAGAATCAGAATCCAAACAAGACGGAGGAAGAGAGGAAGGGAAGGACAGGAGGAAGTAGTTCTTACAAGGAGGGTAGAAAAGTTACAAGAGGATGGAATAAAGGCTGAATATAAAAGGGAAGTGGAGGAGCAATTGGGTAAATATAGATTGGAGCAGATGGGGGATGTGGAAGATGTGTGAAAGATATTCGCATGAATGGAAAAGTAGAGGTGGGGCTGGAGTTAGCTCGGTTGCTAGAGTGAGAAGTGGTTGGAAGAAGTTCAGGGAGCTGTTGCCTCTCCTGACATTGAGAGGACTCTCCTTACGTGCTAAGGGGTCTTTGTATGCAGCATGTGTTAGGAGTGTGATGCTGTATGGTAGTGAGACCTGGGCAGTAAAGGAAGAAGATATTCGCAGGTTTAAACGTACAGAAATGACAATGATTAGGTGGATGTGCAGTGCGTCCCTGCGTGCAAGGCCTGAGGGGGCTGGGTTTACGATAGAAGAGTTGAGAGGTAGGATGGGACTGGAGTGTATTGGTGCTGTGATGAGGAGAGGTAGGCTGAGGTGGTTTGGACATGTGGAGAGGATGGGGGATGATAATTGGGTACAGAGGGTGAGAAGTGTTAATATTGGGGGAGAGGTTGGGAGGGGTAGACCGAGAAAGACATGAGACGAGGTCATTAAATGTGACTTAAGGGTTAAGGGACTGAATAGGGAGGCTGCCAGAGATCGAGCAGCGTGGAGAGCCGCCTTTAGGTGACCAAGGCCGACACATGCAAGCATGTTGGAGCCTTCAAAAACGAAAACGAAAACGAAATCTGTGCAACACGTGAGGTGGTGTGTGGGGTGAAAAGAAGACGATAGGGGGTTCAGGGAACAGCATGGTGGACTGAAGAGGTGAGAGAGGCTGTGGCACAGAAGAAGAAAGCATATAATGAGTTGATGAGGAACAGGGGCGTCGAAGAAGCTGAGAGACAGACAATGCACTATATATGTAGAGAGGAGGAGAGAGGTGAAAAGATTAGTAAGAGAGAGAAAAGAGTGGATGAGGAATTTGGAAGGAATTTGAGTGCAAAGTGGAGGGATTGAAAGAAAATGTTCTGGAAAGAGGTAAAGAGAGCTAGACAGGGTGCCAGCGAATAAGTGGGGGTGTGAAAGATAAAAATGGTAGATTACTAGTGGAGAAGGGAGAAAAAGTGAGCAGATGGAGAGAACACATTATTGAATTGTTGAACATAGAGAATGAAAGTAATGCAAGTATAAGTGGCTGGGGAATGGCGGGGAGAAGGAGGGAAGTGGCTGGGGAATGGCGGGGAGAAGGAGGGTTGTGAGAAGAAAGGATGAAATCAGTAGGATGGAAGTGGTGGAAGCAATGAAGAAAGTTAAAATGGGGAAAGCCCCGGGAATTGATAGAGTGTGTGGTGAAATGCTGAAGCATGGGGGAGAGATAGTAATGAAATGGATGTGGAAGGTGTGCAGATTGGCCTGGGAGAAAGGTAGAGTCCCGGAGGTTTGGAAGTCAGGTATAATTATTCCTCTGTCCAAAGGAAAAGGGGAAAAAGCAGTGTGTGGTAATCATAGGGTCATTTGCCTTCTTAGTTTAATAGGAAAAGTATATGGTAGGATACTTATTGATAGAGTTAGGGAAATAACAGAGGAATTAGTTGGAGAAGAACAGGGAGGTTTTAGGGAGGAAAGAGATTGTGCAGACCAGATATTCATTCTTCGATCTTTAGTGGAAAAGTTTCTAGAGAAGGGAAAGAAGTTGTATGCAGCCTTCATGGATTTGGAGAAAGCATATGACAGGGTGGATAGACAAGGATTGTGGAAAGTATTAAGAATATATGGAGTGGATGGGAAGTTGTTGAAGGCAGTGAAGAGTATGTATGAGGGTGCTAAAGCTGCAGTGCGTGTGGATGGCAAACTGAGTGAATCTTTCCATTGGAAGGTTAGATTGAATCAAGGATTTGTCATGTCTCCATGGTTGTTCAATCTGTACATGGATGGGGTTATAAAAGAGATACAAAGTCGGGCAGTGGATGTTGGAGTGGCCCTAGTGAGAGAGGGCAGTGTTTGGAAACTCCCTGTACTGTCGTTTGCAGATGATACTGTGTTGTTGAGTGAAGACGAAGGGGAGCTGCAAGGCTTGGTAGATGAGTTTGGGAATGTGTGTAAGGAATGAAATCTAAAGGTGAATGTGGGGAAGAGTAAAGTGATGGTCTTCGAGGGAAGTGAAGCCAGTGAATGTACATTGAGATTGGATGGGGAGGATATGGAGAATGTGAGTGCATTTAAGTACTTGAGTAGTGTAATGAATAAGGATGGAAGTCTGGAGGGTGAAGTGTTTGAAAGGCTGCAGCAGGGAAGGAAGGTTGCTGGTTCGTTGAAAGCAGCGATAAGAAACAGGGAAGTGAGCATGGAAGTGAAAAAGTTGTTACATGACAGTATTGTGATACCATCTCTTAACATATGAAAGTGAATCTTGGACCCTGTTGGAAGGGCAGAAGTCAAGAGTGAGAGCAGTGGAAATGAGTTATTTGAGAGGAGCATATGGAGTCACAAGGGGAGACAGACTAACAAATGAGGAAGTGAAGGAGTGTTGTGACGTGGATGTGGACGTGATAGGAAGCGTTAGGAGAAACACTTTAAGGTGGTTTGGGCATGTGGAGAGGATGGAGGGTGAAAGACTGACGAGGAGAGTGTATGTGAGTGAGCTGGAGGTGGGGAGAGGGATGGGTAGGCCAAGGATGAGATGGAAGGATGGAGTGGAGAGGTATATGAGAGACGGGGGTGAAATGGCGGGGGACAGAGTGACATGGAGGCGATTTGTTTGTGGCCACCCCGTGTGGGATTGAGGCGTCTGGCAATAGATAGAGATAGATGGTGGCCATCCGTGAGTGCTATGACTTAGCCTATGGCCCCCCATGCCTCTCTCATTGTTGTAGTGCATTGACTTCCCTTTTGGCCCCTAAGTGCTCCGTGCCCTAGTGCCTTGACCACTGTACAGTATAGTGAGGACGTATCTTTGTATTGTGCATTTGTGACCCACACAATGGCCATTCACCACTAGACCAAATGGGATTAAGTGCACTCTACTGCATAGTGAACTACTCTACTCTCCATCGATGCCGACACAAGGCGAGTACAGTATACAGTAATCTCTCAATTATCTGATGTAATGGAGTCAAAGGCATGTCCGGGTAATGGGCCATCTGGATAATGGACTTTTTTCCTCACCCCAATTCGTACATAACCTAACTTTGAAAGCCAGTGTAAAAGGCCACTACAGTATATTGTACAACACTTGTTCCTGTTGTTTAACACTACTGTACTCAGTCTGATCAGGGAGACCTATAAACCACAGCCAAGCAATTACCATGACCAAGCAGCACAAACTGTTGGTTTGTGACATGGTGCTTAAGGAACGAGTGATGAGAAGGAGGACATATGTACCTAGGAGGAAAATATGGAAGCTGGGAAACCAATCAGTAAGGGATGCCTTTTATAGTGAGATGAGGAGAGTGGTAGCTAAACAGGAAGCCGTAGATAGAGACGTTAATGAACAGTATAGAGCCCTTAAGAACAACCTCTTGAGAGTTACCGATACAATATGCGGTTGGACAAGAGGCCCACCAAGACATAAAGTAACTTGGTGGTGGGATGAGGGTGTAGAAGCTGCAGTTAAGGAGAAAAGAAGGCTTTTCCGGAATGGAAGAAGGGTGGTAACAGGGAGGAGTACTTGGCTGCCAAGCACAGGGCTAGAAGAGAGGTATACAGGGCGAAGTCTGAGTCACAGAGACTCTTACTTGATAATCTAAATTATGGAGAAAGGAAAAATATGATTTTTAGGGTGGCAAATCAGGCGAAGAGGGATAATCGGGACATTGTAAGTGAGCAGTGTGTGAAGAATAATGATGGAAGGGTAGTGGTGAACAGTGAGGATATTAAAGATGCATGGAGAGAGCATTATAGCCGGCTGTTGAATGAGGAGTTTGACTGGGACAGAGAAGGTTTGGAGCCAGCTGATCCAGTGTTTGACCCTTGGCCTTTGATTGACGCTGCTACTGTGAGTGAGGCAGTTGGCAGGATGTGGGTGGGGAAGGCGACAGGTGTGTGTGGATTGACTGCCGAAATGTTGAAGGCCTCAGGAGATACTGGGGTGAGGTTAGTCAGTGACCTGATAAATAGGATTATATATGAGTGTGTTGTCCCAGATGATTGGCTGAAGAGTGTAATTGTAAATGTGTACAAAGGGAAGGGTGATGCCCTGGAAAGGGGAAATTACAGAGGTATAAAGCTCTTAGATCAGATAATGAAAGTAATGGAGAGAGTTCTAGAAGGTATGATTAGAGAAAGAGTGAATATCGATAAGATGCAGTTTGGGTTTATGCCAGGCAGGGGGACCACTGATGCCATATTCATTGTTCAACAGCCTCAGGAAAAATATATTGGAAAGAAAATGGAATTGTATTTTGTTTTTGTTGATTTGGAAAAGGCCTTTGACAGAGTCCCTAGAGAGGTGGTGAAGTAGGCAATGAGAAAGCTAGGGTTCGAAGAATGGCTGGTTAGGGTGGTTATGGCCATGTACGTGGGTGCTCGCACCCAGGTAAGAGTGAATGGAGCCTTGAGTGATGAGTTTTCCGTGAATGTTGGTGTGCATCAGGGGTCAGTTTTGAGTCCCTTGTTGTTTATCATGGTGCTTGAAGCCCTCTCACGTGACTTCAGAGATGGACTCCCATGGGAGATGTTGTATGCTGATGATTTGGTGTTGATTGCAGAGAAAGAAAAGGAGGCGGAGGAAAGATTTAAGAAGTGGAGAGATGGTATGGGGTACAAGGGCTTAAGGGTAAATGCAGATAAAACAAAAGTGATGATATCTAGGGTTGGTGGCGGTACAATCAGAAGAGAGGGAGAGTGGCCATGTGCAGTTTGCCACAAGGATGTGGGAAGTAATTCCATCTTGTGTAGTGTTTGTGATAAATGGGTGCACAAGAGATGTAGTGGTATTAGAGGTAAACTGCGAGATGATGCTGATTTCATGTGTGCGGCGTGTCGGGGAGAGCAGGTGGAGATTGTTAGGCGTGAAAGGGTTGAACTTGCAGGTAAGTCTCTTGAGTGTGTGGATGAGTTTTGTTATTTGGGAGACATGTTATGTGCCGGAGGTGGGGCTGGAGTTAGCTTGGTTGCTAGGGTGAGAAGTGGTTGGAAGAAGTTCAGGGAGCTGTTGCCTCTCCTGACATTGAGAGGACTCTCCTTACGTGCTAAGGGGTCTTTTTATACAGCATTTGTTAGGAGTGTGATGCTGTATGGTTGTGAGACCTGGGCAGTAAAGGAAGAGGATATTCGCAGGTTTAAACGTACAGAAATGACAATGATTAGGTGGATGTGCAGTGTGTCCCTGCGTGCAAGGCCTGGGTGGCTGAGTTTACGATGGAAGAGTCGAGAGGTAGGATGGGACTGGAGTGTATTGGTGTTGTGATGAGGAGAGGTAGGCTGAGGTGGTTTGGACATGTGGAGAGGATGGGGGATGATAATTGGGTACAGAGGGTGAGAGGTGTTAATACTGGGGGAGGGGTTGGGAAGGGTAGACCAAGACATGGGACGAGGTCATTAAGTGTGACTTAAGGGTTAAGGGACTGAACAGGGAGGCTGCCAGGGATCGAGCAGCGTGGAGAGCCGCCATTAGGTAACCAAGGCCGACTCATGCAAGCATGTTGGAGCCTTCAAAAACGAAACAAAACGAAACGAAGCAGACCCGTCAACCGTGGACAAGCAGTCACCACTGCAGTGACATGAAATCATGAAAAAACTGGCTACACAAGAAAAATGCAGTTGGCACACAAAACAGAATGGAGAAATTAAAACAAATCATGGTAAAATAGAATTAATCATGGTACTGTACAGTAAGCTTTAATAAAATCAACTCACTCACGATTCGACCATTCCACATCTGTCTTACCCAGGATCTTCCGCTTCTCCAGAGTCAGCACTACCCTCTTCGTTTTCCTTGGTGGAGGGGCCATCATCACACACCCTAGGAAGAGGCATGCAAGGAATAATAATGCCTGAAGCAGGTAGAGAACATCCACAAAAGCCACCACATGTGCCGCCATAACAATTGTCTGAGAGGAGCTATTCACTACACTGTCACTGCATGGGAACTGAGAATGACCAAGGGAGTCTCTAGCAGATGCTGGGTGAACTACCCAGCCAGACAGGGTGGTGCCACTGGGCTATTCCCACCCGGCTGGGCGTGAAATTGTTCATGTGGCCATAGTTTCAACCTGGACGTATACATTTGGTCCAGATAGAATGGAAAAATGTTCGAATAATGGTTTCAAACAGCCAGATCACAGTATCCAGGCAATGGATTGTACGGGTAATGGACGTCTGGATAATAGAGAGATACTCCATCCATCCATCCATCATCCAATCTTATGTCACCCCACAGAGGAGCATAGGAGCCTGGGGCTAGGCAAGTTAGTCCTGACATTTAAGATGAGAGTGACCAGCCTCACTTATCCTTGAGTGGCATTACATGAGGAGTAAACCCCAACAAACCCTTGCATATAAACCTTCACCGGCTCAATCTGGAGCGCCATAATTACCCACTAAACCACCAGGCACCAAAATTTGTTTATATGGTTACCACCCAGCGTGGTAAATGGTTTCCTGGTGTACAGGAAACCATCTGGCTTGTCACTCAGTGTAGAGTCACCCACTCTCCAATATCCGATGTAATACAGCCAAGGGTATGTCCGGAAATTGGGTCTGTCCGCATACTGGGACCCTGCCTCCTGGCCTTGGTACTTATGGACCCTAACCCACCCAAATGCAGAAAACAACCTACACAACTCCCTACTGGACATGCATAGCATCTATTTAAGACCCTGTTCACACAAATAAGAGACAGAAAGCATGAAATAAATGAAAAGGAACCAGAGAATGAGGAATTAGTGGTGATTATGGAAAATATTTAGCAGTTGACAGGGTACTCCCTACCAGACATGAACAGCACCTATTTAAGATCCTAATCACACAGATATGGGACATAAAGCATGAAATAAATGATAAGGAACCAAAGAATGAGCAATTAGAGGTGTGTATGGAAAATATTTAGCAGTATCCACCTAATGTCTGACTTGGCTCGTATCTCTGATTGGGGTAAAAATAATCTTGTTATTTTTAATGCATCAAAAACTCAGTTCTTACACTTATCAACCTGACAAAATCTTCCTCACGATTACCCACTAATGTTTAATAATGAACAGTTATGTCCTGCATCATCCTTGAAAATGCTTGGGGTTTCATTCTCTCGGGATTTGTCTTGGAAAGAACATATTACATCTCTTGTGAAATCTGCTTCCAAGAGATTAGGTGTGCTAAGCCAATTCCGAACTTAATTTACCCCTGCACAGGTGTTGACCTTGTACACGAGTTTTATTCGCCCGTGTATGGAGTACAACTCTCATGTGTGGGGAGGCTCCCCACATGCAGCTCTTCTCAATAGGGTGGAGTCAAAGGCTTTTCGTCTCGTTAACTCTCCTCCTCTAACTGATTCCCATCAACCTTTGTCTCTTCGTCGCACTGTTGCATCTTTATCTCTCTTCTGTTGCTACTTCACTGGTCACTTTTCCTCTGAACTGTCTGCTTGCATCCCTCCACCTCTACGACGGGCACGTAGTACCCATCTAGCAACAAACTCTCATCCCTTTTCTGTCCAACTCTTTAATGCAAGAGTTAACCGTTACTCTTAATCCTTCATTTATGCAACTGGTCAACTCTGGAACTGTCTTCCTCTGTCTGTATTTCCTGCTTCCTATGATCTCCAGTCTTTCAAACGCAGTGTGTCCAGGCATCTCGAAATGAACGGATCTTGAATTTGGCTCTCTTTTGTATTGTTTTTGCTTTTTCTTGGAAGGAACAGTATGCAGGCCTGTGGCCTTTGGTTACTTCTTCCTTGCATTGAAAAATAAAAAAGAACTACTTACAACGTGTCCGTTACAAAGATTAAACTGCCTCTAGTGTTGTGCTTCACTTAATCCTTTGCACTCTGAATTCTAATTTCTTAACAATGCACAACACTTTAAATTCCCATGTGGTCTAGCGGCGAGGCATTGCAGTATATTCACTCTTTATTCACAAAACAAGCATGTGCGGCAGCCATTGCGTCGAACACCTACTCCCAATGGTAGTTAGGTGGTAACTGGGGAGGGGAGGGAAACAGAGGACCGCTATCTACATGGCAAAACACAGCTAGTTGGCACTGTGCACCAAGTTCAAAATAGGGTTGAAGAAATCAGATTTTTTTTTTTTGGGGGGGGGGTTGGGAGGCTCAAAATGTCCGGACATTGGGGTGTCCGGATCCTGGGCGCCCAGATATTAAAGAGATTACTCTATATTGTTACTATGCTATATACAGTGTACTGTATCAATACTGAATTGTATTTTATGCTTGATTGTAATTTTTTACACATGGGTAATATTGTTGGAAAGTTTTTAGGATAGAGGGCTTAAGGTAGTGACAGATATCCGACTCAACTCCAAATGGATAACTGATTAAGGTACTGACATAGTATCCAGTGTTTTACAGTATTCGGCATTGGGATTGGCTGAATTACACCAGGTAATTGAGAGCTTACTGTATTTGAAACTATATTATTTAACCCCTTAAAGACGAGCCTGCATATGCTGTCTGAGGGTACTAGGGTCAAAAAGATGGGTGCCTGCATATAAGGTCACGCTCCCTCCACCCCCCCACACCCACCCTACCCCCTTACCACCACACCCACACACCACCCTCCCAATCCCAACCCCCTCTGCCACCCCCCCATCTCCCTCCACAGCCCCCCCCCACCCTCTGACTGCCCTCTACCACCACTAACCACCACCTCCTACCACCCAACAAGGCCTTAAAAATACAGTAATCACAGGCTGCACAGCTACTGCACCTACAGACCACCTACACCAAGAAACCAGGGTCCTCGAAGTCAAGGATCATCTGGACATGAGAGGCACCCAAACTCTCGCTGCAGCCTCTACAAACCCACAACATCTACTACACTACATGGCAGCACATCCACACGCACCAAGGAACATCAGAACAACATCCAGCACACGATATCATGCACAGGTGCTGTCATCTCTTTCCCCCTGCCCACCTCGGACCAGCTTCCAGGAGCATGTTCATGCCCAAGTCACTCGCCATTCCATTCAGTCTTTCAAGGACAACACGCAGCTGCATGCACGGCCTCCTGATGTCCGTCCTTCTGAATCCCATCTCCCCCATGAGGACGGGGTCCACCTGGGCAGGCTGAAATTTGGGCATCGTCCAGCCCTCTTGAGTTATCAGAAGAGGCTGGATGACTCCATTGCTGACGCCTGTCCAGGATGTGGCACAGCACTCCATTCTGTTGAGCACATCGTGGAGGACTGCAATGCACACAACCACCTGCGCCAACAACACAACATACACTCCTTGAGAGCTCTGTGGGAAAGCCCAGTCTCTGCCGTCGCCCTCCTTACGGACTCGGGGCTTTTCGGCCAGACTGCCTAGGGAACAACTACTACTACTACCACCCAACCCCCACTACCCCCCACCCACCCAACAACTGCCCACTCCCCCCCTTTTCCCCCCCTCCCACCCATCACCTCCCCCATACCCCCACACCCACCCCTCACCTCCCCCAACCACCCAGCCCACCCACCCCGCACCATATTGCACTCGTTGATTATGCCCGTTCTGAGCGTATGTCAAAACATTCTGATGCCTGTCTTTTAGGAGTTAAGGAATAGTCATAAAAATAGGAGCTAGAACAGTAGTTTTAAACTTTGTTGAGAAGTTGTTTCAACAAAGCAAGATACAAGTTTCTTGTAGAACAATTTTTTTCATCATAATATCTTTTTTTTTATAGAACAGCAAATAGAAATAGAGGTCTTGAAAAGCAAATGAACAGCTAAACTGATGTATTAAAACTTCCAAAGCTCTCAGTTCAGCAAAGCTTGGAGATATTGCTCTAACTCTCTCCCACAAACATTTCTACTCAGGAAATGTTCATTATAAATAAGCTGTAGGTTGTTGCTTTAGTACTGACAGTACTGTAATTCATGACCACAGTGAATTCATCTGACTTTGCAGTTGAAGCCCACCTGAGTTTCAGTTCTTGCAGATGATTGGCTGTCATTATGAGGAGAACTTGGGTAGTAGAGATCTTGTCAGGTTTCTAGTTCCATCTGCTGTGTAGCTGTAATTTATATTAACAGGTGAGTGTTAATTACAGATAATGACCCATTATGGGAAAGTAAGAAGTACAGTAAAACCTCTGCAAGATGGCATCCCATAAATTGGAATTACGCACAAGTTATAATGGCACGTGAAAATCATTAATGAAAGTAATTTTAAATGTTTGAAATTGGTCAAAAAAATCACGGAAAAATTTCCCCAAAGTCGTAACATGACATCTAATGGAAGGTCCATCTTGGAATGATGACTCATCATTCTAGGCTGTGATGGATCGTGTTGCTCCACTAGTCAGAAAATTCTTGTAAAACTGCCGCTAAGATGTGAAACCTCGGCTAAGGGAAGCCATATCCTGGTATGATGACGTACCAGCTCATCTTGTTCTAGCCTGTGAGGGCTTGCCAGCCACCTCCCACCCATTGTTGCTAATATGGCGACTTGCCTGCTAAATGTAGAGGTTATTTATTTAAAAAAAAAAAGAAAAAAAGAGGGTGATGATAAATGATAAAGCTTACTCTCTATCTGGTGTATCGCAAAGCCGTATCTAGCATTGTTTTCCTTGATGTTCCCTAATTTCCATCAGTCTGGTGGATTTTTATCATTTTTTAGGCCAGTCTAGCTGATTTCTGTGCTGTACAGTACTGTACATTCTATCTGGCAGCGTTGCTAAGTCCTGCAGCCTCCTGCCTCACTCTGCCTCACTCTAGCATCTGTTACCACTCGTGTCGGTATTCTGTCGCATTCCACTCCATATTCCGCACTTTTATTACTAACCAGCATGGCTTCCAAGGCTCCCAAGGCTCCCAAGGCTCCCAAGGCTCCTTCAGGTAGGAAGGGGATGAAGCCAAAGACCATGAGCATTCAAGAGAAACTGAAAGTTTTGGAAAGGATCGATGCTGGCAGCTCGATGCCTGTAAAAGTGTAAGGTACAGTACAGTACTGTACCGTTGTTCAGTTGTGATTATGGTTAAGAAATGTTGCACAGAAGCAATCATATGCTCCCCTAGCATCTCTACATCCAACCAAAAGGCCCTCCTTAGGCTTAGATTACACCCTCTGCAAGCATGGAAAGTTTTTTTTTTTTTTTTTTTTTTTAGGAATCTCATATTTCAGTAAGTCGGAATTATAGTCAAGACAGAATGGCCTCAGCCTCAATTATCCCAACTTGGAGAGGTTTTACTGTAGCATGTGAAACTCAGTAATATAACAGCGATCGAAGAGAAAGAGTCAAATTTTAAATAGAGCACTGGCGATCACAGTCATCCATAGATTTCTGGGTTTGTGACATCTTTATATCGACATGGATGATGGAGTTTCAGCACCATTTATTAATCATGATTTTTCCTTGGTGTTTTTATGCTTAATACATTGCCCTGTTAGCAAAAGAAAGTATCCTAACAACCAGTTGCTTCAGTCACAAAAGCTTAGTCCCAGTAGTGTTGTGTAGCAGTCTTAAATTCTTGGTTGTTTCGTTTCATTTTTGAAGGCTCCAACATGCTTGCATGCGTCGGCCTTGGTCACCTAATGGCGGCTCTCCAAGCTGCTCGATCCCTGGCAGCCTCCCTGTTCAGTCCCTTAACCCTTAAGTCACACTTAATGACCTCGTCCCATGTCTTTCTCAGTCTACCCCTCCCAACCCCTCCCCCAATATTAACGCCTCTCACCCTCTGTACCCAGTTATCATCCCCCATCCTCTCCATATTTCCAAACCACCTCAGCCTACCTCTTCTCATCACAACACCAATACACTCCAGTCCCATCCTACCTCTCAACTCTTCCATTGTAAACCCAGCCCCCCCAGGCCTTGCACACAGGGATGCACTGCACATCCACCTAATCATTGTCATTTGTGTACACTTAAACCTGCGAATATCCTCTTCCTTTACTGCCCAGGTCTCACTACCAAACAGCATCACACTCCTAACACATGCTGCATACAAAGACCCCTTAGCACGTAAGGAGAGTCCTCTCAATGTCAGGAGAGGCAACAGCTCCCTGAACTTCTTCCAACCACTTCTCACCCTAGCAACCGAGCTAACTCCAGCCCCACCTCCGGCACATAACATGTCTCCCAAATAATAAAACTCCTCCACACACTCAAGAGACTCACCTGCAAGTTCAACCCTCTCACGCCTAACAATCTCCACCTGCTCTCCCCGACACGCCGCACACATGAAATCAGCATCATCTCGCAGTCTACCTCTAATACCACTGCATCTCTTGTGCACGCATTTATCACAAACACTACACAAGATGGAATTACTTCCCACACCCTTGTGGCAAACTGCACATGGCCGCTCTCCCTCTCCTCTGATTGTACTGCCACCAACCCTAGATATCATCACTTTTGTTTTATCTGCATTTACCTTTAAGCCCTTGTACCCCATACCATCTCTCCACTTCTTAAATCTTTCCTCCGCCTCCTTTTCATTCTCTGCAATCACCAAATCATCAGCATACAACATCTCCCATGGGAGTCCATCTCTGAACTCACGTGAGAGGGCTTCAAGCACCATGATAAACAACAAGGGACTCAAAACTGACCCCTGATGCACACCAACATTCACGGAAAACTCATCACTCAAGGCTCCATTCACTCTAACCTGGGTGCGAGCACCCATGTACATGGCCATAACCACCCTAACCAGCCACTCTTCCAACCCTAGCTTTCTCATTGCCCACTTCACCACCTCTCTAGGGACTCTGTCAAAGGACTTTTCCAAATCAACAAAAACAAAATACAATTCCCTTTTCTTTCCAGTATATTTTTCCTGAAGCTGTCAAACAATAAATATGGCATCAGTGGTCCCCCTGCCGGGCATAAACCCAAACTGCATCTCATCGATATTCACTCTTTCTCTAATCATACCTTCTAGAACTCTCTCCATTACTTTCATTATCTGATCTAAGAACTTTATACAGTACCTCTGTAATTTCCCCTTTCCAGGGCATCACCCTTCCCTTTGTACACATTTACAATTACACTCTTCAGCCAATCATCTGGGACAACACACTTGTATATACAGTAATCATATTTATCAGGTCAGTGACTAACCTCACCCCAGTATCTCCTGAGGCCTTCAACATTTCAGCAGTCAACCCAGACACACCTGCCGCCTTCCCCACCCGCATCCTGCCTATTGCCTGACTCACAGTAGCAGCGTCAATCAAAGGCCAAGGGCCAAACACTGGATCAGCTGGCTCCAAACCTTCTCTGTCCCAGTCAAACTCCTCATTCAACAACTGGCTATAATGCTCTCTCCATGCATCTTTAATATCCTCACTGTTCACCACTACCCTTCCATCATCATTCTTCACACACTTTTCACCTACAATGTCCCAATTATCCTTCTTCACCTGATTTGCCACCCTAAAAATCATATTTTTCCTTTCTCCATGATTTAGATTATCAAGTAAAAGACTTTGTGACTCAGACTTCACCCTGTATACCTCTCTTCTAGCCCTGTGCTTGGCAGCCAAGTACTCCTTCCAGTTACCACCCTTCTTCCATTCCCGGAAAAGCCTTCTTTTCTCCTTAACTGCAGCTTCTACACCCTCATCCCACCACCAAGTTACTTTATGTTTTGGTGGGCCTCTTGTCCAACTGCATATTGCATTGGTAACTCTCAAGAGGTTGTTCTTAAGGGCTCTATACTGTTCATTAATGCCTCTATCTATGGCTTCCTGTTCAGCCACCACTCTCCTCATCTCACTATAAAAGGCATCCCTTACTGATTGGTTTCCCAGCTTCCATATTTTCCTCCTAGGTACATATGTCCTCCTTCTCATCACTCGTTCCTTAAGCACCATGTCACAAATCAACAGTTTGTGCTGCTGCACACACTCCTCGCTTCCTATAACTTTAATGTCCCTCACTAATCTCCTATCAACCCTCCTGACCAGAAAATAATCTATCTGACTACTATTTCCCCTGGACTCATACGTAATCAACCGGCTGATTCTTTTCCTAAAATGTTTGTTGCACACAATCATGTCCATAGCCTCCCCAAACTCGAGTATTCTTTCCCCTTTCGCATTCCTCACACTATATGCACATCCTCCATGGACTCCTTCATAACCTTGAGCTGCTTCACCCACATGACCATTTAAATCCCCTCCCAGAACCACTACCTCATCATCACCTGTACCACTTCCTACACATATTAAATCATCCCAAAATCTATCCTTCTCTGCGTCATCCAATCCTACCTGTGGAGCATATGCCGATATAACTGAAATCATTTTCTGCCTGATCAAAATTTTCACTACTAATATCCTCTCACTTACTCTCATAACATTCATGACATATTCCACCCATTTCTCTGCAAGCAACACACCTACACCCCCATATCCGTCAGTTCCCCCCTGCCAAAACAACTTATAGTAGCAATCCTTCCCAACAGTCTTTCTGGCTGATCCACCCCTGTACCGGACTTCCTGCAAACATGCCACATCCACCCACCTCCTACTGAATGCCTCAGTGACTTCCCCTGCTCTTCCTCTCAAACTTCCTACATTCCACGTACCCACCCTAAACCCCTGTTTGACTATTTAAATTTGATTCTTCATTTTCAGAAAGGCATCACTGGGCAGGAGTTTGTTCGACTTTCACAGTTTTTTTTTTAAGTCATCAGTAACACAAACTCCATTTAGCAGTGTCATTTATCATCTTCCAGTTATGCAATAAATTTAGTTTGCTAACTGAAATGTGCAAATATGAAGCAGGCTGTGTGGTAGGTGGGGGCGCTCACCATCCACTCACTCGATGTAGTGCTGCTTTGGGTGTCTGCCCTTTCCTCTCGTCCTTCCTTCCTCTTTTGTCTTTCTTTCCTTCGTTCTTTCCACTTCCTCTTTTGTCTTTCTTTCCTTCGTTCTTTCCACTTCCTTCTGCCTACAGGTGACTTTACACTCTCTCTTGTGTCTTTCTTTCCTTCGCTTTTTCCTCTTCCTTCCGCCCATGGATGACTCTATACTGAGTGACAAGCCAAATGGTTTCCTGTACACCAGGAAACCATTTACTATACTGGCTGGTAACCATATAACCAGATTATGGCGGCTGGTGGTTTAGTGGGTAATTAAGACGCTCCATTCGGATTGAGCCTCTGTAGGTTTATATGCAAGGGGTGGTTGGGGCTTATTGCTTACATAATGCCACTTAGGGATGAGTGAGGCTGGTCACTCTCATCTTAAATGTCAGGACCAGCTTGTCTAACCCCGGGTTCCTTTGCTTCTCATGGGGCAACATAGGATTGGATGATGGATGGATAGATGGATGTAACAGGCTTATTTGAGTGTCAGCAAGAAGGAGAGCTATGAATGACTTTTATAACTCTGCTACAAATACAGTCTCGTTTCGTTTCGTTTCGTTTCGTTTTTGAAGGCTCCAACATGCTTGCATGCGTCGGCCTTGGTCACCTAATGGCGGCTCTCCACACTGCTCGATCCCTGGCAGCCTCCCTGTTCAGTCCCTTAACCCTTAAGTCACACATAATGACCTCGTCCCATGTCTTTCTCGGTCTACCCCTCCCAACCCCTTCCCCAGTATTAACACCTTTCACCCTCTGTACCCAGTTATCATCCCCCATCCTCTCCACATGTCCAAACCACCCCAGCCTACCTCTTCTCATCACAACACCAATACACTCCAGTCCCATCCTACCTCTCAACTCTTCCATCGTAAACCCAGCCCCCTCAGGCCTTGCACGCAGGGACGCACTGCACATCCACCTAATCATTGTCATTTCTGTACATTTAAACCTGCGAATATCCTCTTCTTTAACCGCCCAGGTCTCACTACCAAACAGCATCACACTCCTAACACATGCTGCATACAAAGACCCCTTAGCACGTAAGGAGAGTCCTCTCAATGTCAGGAGAGGCAACAGCTCCCTAAACTTCTTCCAACCATTTCTCACCCTAGCAACCGAGCTAACTCAAGCCCCACCTCCGGCACATAACATGTCTCCCAAATAACGAAACTCCTCCACACACTCGAGAGACTCACCTGCAAGTTCAACCCTCTCACGCCTAACAATCTCCACCTGCTTTCCCCGACACGCCGCACACATGAAATCAGCATCATCTCGCAGTGTCCTAAAATTTAAAAAAAATCAGTACAAAAATTGTTTATGTAAATGTCAAGGAGGTTTGCTGATTAAACAGAGTCCATTACTCATAGTATACCAGAATCGTAGGCTACGAGGAGACAGCTTAGTAAAAACTGTTGATGTTGTGACCAAATGAAAAATTGATGAGAAAAGCTACTGTTGAAGTTGTAACCAACTGAAAAATTGATGGGAAAAGCAACTGTTGAAGTTGTAACCAAATGAAAAATTGATGGGAATAGCTAATGTTGAAGTTGTAACCAAATGAAAAATTGATGGGGAAAAGCAGACTTAATGCATCCTTTAGCACCTTGCCTGTTGCTGTCAGTGAGTGTTTATAAGTATGATATAACCATCCTCAACGGATCTTGAATTTGGCTCTCTTTTGTACTGTTTTTGTTTTTTCTTGGAAGGAACAGTATGCAGGCCCGTGGCCTTTGGTTCCTTCTTCCATGCATAAAAAAAAAAAAAAAAAAAAAACCAGTTAATATACTGTTCAATTTAGAGAGAGGGAGGGAGAGAGAGAGAATGATAGTAACAGTACTCAGGGTCATTGAAGGCATTAGAGGAAAATGAAGATTTCCACCCCAAATTAATGACTGTTCCACGACGCTATTGGCATTATACTTTCGTGCCTGGAACAGCTGGATCTTACTGTACTTTCTTTTGCTGACAGGACAGTATGTTATGCAAAAAACACCAGGGAAATATTGTAATTGATAATTGGTGTGGAAACTCTGGCATATTCATTGACAGTAATGTCATAAACCTGGGAATCTGTGGATGAGTTGGATCATAAGTGTTGTTGTTAAAATTTGCCTGTCTTTCCTTCTGACGTCTGTTACACTTTATTACTGTGTTTCTTACTTTCTCATAATGCGTCTTCATCTGTGAATAACACTCACATGTTAATATTAATTACAGCTACAGAATAAAAAGATAGAAATGGAAACATGATAAGCTTTCTATTAACCGAGTTCTCATCATAATGATAGCCAATCGGCCACAAGAATGGAAACTTAGGCAGACTCCAACTGCAAAGTTCAGATGAATTCACTATTGAATGTAATTGTACAGTTTCAGCAGTTACATTGTTTTACTGATGATGATGATGATGTTACGCAACCCCAGTCTGTCTGACTGAGCAGAGCTGTCAACCACAGTTAACCCTTAAACCGCGGGGTTGTCTGAGGCGCGCCGTGCCCATCCCGTGGGGATATTCGCGCTCCGAGTGACTTTTTAAAAATATTTGCCAAAATTCAGTTATTAGTCCTAGAATATTATAATCACATATGCCTATGGAACATACCTTCAGCTTTCTCCTGGGATGTTTTTTTAGCACTCGTCGACTACCGTAGGACTTGTGGTGACTTCTGAAGTTGGGTAACTAAGTCTCCACTTTACACTTCCCGACTTCCCGTAATATGAATACCACTGCCAGATATTAACACTAGATACACTATTCAGTGATTTCCAAGTAGTTTGGAATCCATACTAAAAAAAAAAAACACTGTGAATGCAATGTAAAATACGACCGTGTACATGCCTCCCACTCGCGCTAATTCGTTGCTGGTATTCTGTCATTTTTTATTCATATACACACTCACATTTTATTATTTCTAGTACTTTGTTACACTTATATACAGTAGGCGCAGAAAGTATTGACGCTTTTTTGCCGACGTCATTCTTCTTCGCGTTAAGTGAAGTAGGGTCAATACTACCCTACCCTGTGATGCGAAATGAGCTGACGCTTTTTCAACGGGAGCTGGCAACCCTGCTTGATAGGTTTGGCACCACAGGAGCAGGCTCAGTAATGTTTGGGCAGCCACAGGAGGAGGATTGTCTCTGTGTGTGATGCACCACAAGGGCATGTTTTGACTCAAATAACACAGTTATTTGGTTACCTACCACATTCTCATCATGCCTAAAGTAACCACAAGCAAGGACAAACGTGTGGAAGTGATTACTTTATACAAAGCTGGCCACAAACTCCCATTTATTGCAAATCAGATGGTGTTAGACTGAGGACAGTGCAGAGACTGGTGAAGCAGTTCAAGGACAGTGGGGAGGCCATTCCTCCCACTCCACTTCCCAAGCCTGGGAGACCTCGTAAGACAACCTTCAGGACCCGTCAGCTGATCTCAAGGCAAGTTAGCAAGGATCCAAGGCTAACAGCACGGGATTTAAAAGAAAAGAACCCACAGTTGCTGGCAGATGTGTCTGTCAGAAGTGTGCAGCAACTGTTGCATGACGATCTGGGCTACAGGAGTTTTTGTGCTCGTAAAAAACCACTGCTAACTGCACTTCAGAAGAAAAAGAGAGTAAATTTTTGTAAGAAATATCTTGCCTGGAGTGAGGAGCAATGGAAAACTGTGCTTTGGAGTGATGAGTCAACATTTACTGTCACTGGTACCCCTTCATCACGAGTGTACTGCAAACCAGGCAGTGACCCCCTGGATCCTAAGTACACTTCCAAGTTTGTTAAATACCCAGCCTCACTCATGGCTTGGGGCTGCTTTACATATTATGGTGTTGGTGAGTTGGTAATTCTACCTGCAAATGAAAAAGTGAACCAGAACAATTATTTGGAGCTCTTATGTGATGTTTTAAGTGACTCTTTTGATAAAACCAAGGCAAGAGTATTTATGCAAGATTCTGCCCCTGCACATGTTGCAAAGTCAGTGAAACAGTGGCTAACAGACTGTGAGGTTCCCTTTATTCGAGATTGACCCAGAAACAGCCCAGATATCAATCCCATTGAGAATTTATGGGCGCACATGAAGCGGCAGCTGCGTAGTATGGACACATCATCTTTGCCTAAACTTGAGGCTGCAGTCAAGCAGCTATGGAGCAGTTTTAGTCCGTCTGTTCTGCAAAACTATACCATCAGTCTCCCCAGACGCCTTAAGAAGATAATAAAGGTGAAGGGGAATGCCAGTAAATACTAAATTCAATGGTGAGTATTAATTTATTTGGTTCTCCTTGCTAACCACAAGAATGTTTTCTTTTTTTAAGATGGTGTCAACACTTTCCGCGCCTACTGTATATCTACAGTCCTTTACCGCTTCCCACACGATGTTTAGTAGGGGTGGAGGTCACAGGGCCTTTTATAATGGGCGTAAAAGCGGCAGAAATGGAGGGGCGCGACTGCGACGTGATTTCGCCGTGAAGGACGAGAGCGAACTGAATGTACAATACGTATCTCGGTAGCCAAGAGTTGAAAATATCAGCTGTTAATGTATATGCTTAGAAATAAATTGTAGGAAATCTAGACAATACATAATAAATTAGGTAGTTCCAGGTGAATATACTGTAAATATCACTCAGGCTTCTCCCTACCTTTCTTATATACATTTATATTACTAGAGTAGCTCATATGGCATAGTTCACGGGGAAAAAAAGCAGAGGAAATTAGCGATCGAGTGCAGGTTGGATGTTGCCAAGTGATAATTAGCCAATTCCAGGTGTATGGCACTATCAATTACCTTATTTTTTATATATATATATATATATTGTATAAGAATAGGGCATAGGGCTCGTTTCATTGGATGAAAACAGTGGAAAAATCCGGGGAAGATTTACTTAGCGCAGAGCGGCTGAGCAGACAACATGAGAGTGTAATGGAGGGGAGGTAGGGAGGGGAGTCTAGAATTGGGGAAAATGGCTAAATTGTCAACAATGGGAGGGACTACTGATGACATTAGCAGCTCTGACTATTGTTGGACATTGGCAGTGCTGATAGATGATACAAGTCACCACCTGATAGCCCGGGCGAATTAAAAAAATCACAGAGTCATAAAAGTGACGCCTCGCAGTATGATCCATTGCACCCGACCGTCACGAAAGTGACGACCCACTGTTTAGGGGTTAAGCAACTGCCCCAATGAGGTTTCCGATAAGTGACCTACACTGCTGATGTTAAGTCTTTGTCTAGTGTGGCGTGAGCTAAGCAGTGCTCCATTATATGTGTTACAGTATATTGTGTGGGTCTATGCTACAAGCTATACATGTGTCATCTATCATTCCGCCCAACCCTAGTATAAGCTGGTAGCTGAGGAGGGCTGGGTGATGCCCTGTTCTTAGCCTTTCTAGGTGAACTGAGTCATCTCTGTTAAAGGACACCTCCTGTTGGGTGGATGTCAGGAGAGGAACTTGTACTAATGTGTTGTGATCGAGGTGTTGTATTGCCCTGCTTGTGAAGTGAGTATTTAGGTGTTTCTTTGATGCTAATTTTGGAATATCTGAAATAGTGGGTTTGATAATGCATGTGTACTGATTGTTTTATTTGCCTAGGTGTATTGTGTGTCTCATATATAATGACAGGGGTGTTGTGTATTGGAACAGGCTGCTCCATAGAATTGTGTGCTCCTTATATTGAGGTAGTCTTTGACAGGAGGACTTTAGTTTCAATGTGGAAGCAAGCTGTGGGAGTGATTTTGGTGCAGCCAGTGGTGATGCATAGGGCATTGTTGTGCATGATTTGCAAGGTCTGTCTGTCAGTCTATTGCCAGATGCCTCAGTCCCATAAGGGGTGGCCACAAACAAATTGCCTCCATGTCACCCTATCCCCTGCCATTTCACTGCTCTGCTACCAGCTCACATCCCCCTCTTTCATATACCTCTCTACTCCATCCCTCCATCTCATCCTTGGCCTTCCCCTCCCTCTCCTCCCCTCCGCATCACTCACATACACTCCCTTTGTCAGTCTCTTGCTCTCCATCCTCTCCACATTTTTTTTTTTTTTTTAATGCAAGGAAGAAGGAATCAAAGGCCACGGGCCCACATGCTGTTCCTTCCAAGAAAAAGCAAAAACAATACAAAAGAGCCAAATTCAAGATCTGTTCATTTCGAGATGCCTGGACACACCGCGTTTGAAAGACTGGATATCATAGGAAGTAGGAAATACAGACAGAGGAAGACAGTTCCAGAGTTGACCAATTGCATAAATGAAGGACTGGGAGTAACGGTTAACTCTTGCATTAGAGAGTTGGACAGAAAAGGGATGAGCATTTGTTGCTAGATGGTTACTACGTGCCCGTCATAGAGGTGGAGGGATGCAAGCAGACATTTCAGAGGAACATGGCCAAGCTACTTCAGTGTGTTTCTCCCAACGCATCCTATCACATTCACATCCACACCGCAATGCTCCTTCACTTCCTCATTTGCCAGTCTGTCTCTCCATGTGACTCCACATGCATCTCTCATATAACTCATTTCCACTGCTCTTACTCTTGACATCAGTCCCTCCAACAAAGTCCAAGCTTCACTTCCGTACGTTAGAGTTGGTATCACGATACTGTCATGCAGTAACTTTTTCACTTCCATGCTCACTTCCCTGTTTCTTATCACTGTTTTCAAAGAACCAGCAACCTTTCTTCCTTGTTGTACCCTTTCAAGAACTTCACCCTCCAAACTTCCATCCTCACACATCACACAGCTCAAGTACTTAAATGCACTCAAATTTTCCATTTCCTCATCATCCAACCTCACTGTACATTCAGTGACTTAATTTCTCTCAAAGACCATAACTTTACTCTTCTCAACATTCATCTTTAGATTCCGTTTCTTACACACTGTCCCAAACTCATTCACCAAGCCTTGCAGCTCCTCTTTGTCTTCACTTAACAACACAGTATCATCTGCAAACAACAGTACAGGGAGTTTCCACACATTGCCCTCTCTCATTAGGGCTGCTCCAGCATCCACTGCCCTACATTGTATGTCTTTTATAACCCCATCCATGTACAGATTGAACAGCCATGAAGACATGACACATCCTTGCTTCAATCCAGTCTTCAAATGGAAAAATTCACTCAGTTCACTATCCACATGCACTGCAGCCATAGCACCCTCATACATGGAAAATAAAACCCACACTTATAGACAAAGAATGTACAGTAATCCCTCTAATATTCGGACGTCCAATACTCGGACATACTCACTATTCGGATATCGTGGGCTGCCCAACCCCCCAAATGCCAAAAAATTTGGAAAAAATCGAAAAATTTTCGATTTTTTGGGACCGTGTCAGTTTCAATTTCCCGCCCGCGCCGATCGCGGCGGCCATATTGATTGCTTTTGTGGTGATACCGTACCTCCTACAGTGCTTGATACTGCTCTTCACCTTCATCATGTGTGTGATGATGGAATTTACTGTTATGTACAGTGCAGTGAAGTGATGTGATTCCAGTTATAAGAAAAACAAAACGTTGTGTAAAGTGTTGGTGATAAGTGCTGGTGATTCTCATTTGGAAAGGTGTGTCAGGTGCAAGGTCTTCCTGTCAGAGTCTGAGATGATAGAGTGGGTTATTACATCAGAGGGCAGCTTCTTGTTCGTAAGTACCCTAACTTCATGCCTAACCTATTTTCATCATGCTGTAAATGTGTTAAAAGATTACCAGAAATGTTAATCATAATTTCCTGCTTGCAATTTAATTTTCTCATGCATGGTTCTTAAGTAAAACAGCTAGAAAAAAGGTAGAAGATGTGAATTTCATGTCCGGACCTAACCTAACCTATGGTTACCATAAAGAATTTCATGCCTAACCTGTTTTCATGATGCCATTAATGTGTTAAGAAATTACCCTAAATGTTAATCATAATTTCCTGCTTGCAATTTAATTTTTCCATGCATGGTTCTTAAGTAAAACAGCTAGAAAAAAGGTGGAAGATGTGAATTTCATGTCCGGTCCTAACCTAACCTAACCAATGGTTACCATAAAGATTTTCATGCCTAACCTGTTTTCATGATGCTGTTAATGTGATAAGAAATTACCCTAAATGTTAATCATAATTTCCTGCTTGCAATTTAATTTATCCATGCATGGTTCTTAAGTAAAACTTCTAGAAAAAAGGTTGAAGCAGTTAATTTCATGTCCGGTCCTAACCTAACCTAACCTAACCTATGGTTACCATAAAGATTTCCATGCCTAACCTGTTTTCATCATGCTGTACATGTATTAAAAAATTACCCTAAATGTTAATCATAATTTCCTGCTTGCAATTTAATTTATCCATGCATGGTTCAACAGCTAGAAAAAAGGTGGAAGATGTGAATTTCATGTCCGGGTCCTAACCTAACCTAACCTATGGTTACCATAAAGATTTTAATGCCTAACCTGTTTTCATCATGCTGTACATGTGTTAAAAGATTACCCAAAATGTTAATCATAATTTCCTGCTTGCAATTTAATTTTTCCATGCATGGTTCTTAAGTAAAACAGCTAGAAAAAAGGTTGAAGCAGTGAATTTCATGTCCGGTCCTAACCTAACATTGTGTTAATCATAATTTCCTGCTTTTAATTTAATTCTTTCATGCATGGTTATTAAGTGCACCAGCTATGAAAAAGGTTGAAGCAGTGAATTTCATGTCCGGTCATAACCTAACCTAACCAAACCTCACCTAACCTAACCTTAACATCATTTACTGTATTTGATGCTTTGTATCCAATAATTTAGTGCATAAAATATGAGAAAAGATGATTTCCATGTCCGATACTTACTTATACTATGCTGGCAAGTTCTGAGCTCCTGTGACTCACTCACCTCTAAATCATGATTTTTTGGTTAAAATTCAATAAATTCATGCTATGTTTGCATTATTTATGTGAAAAGGGACCTAAATAAGTGCTATACATGTCCATTAGGGAGGTAGGAAGGTAGTTTTCTGATTTGGGTTAGGTTAGGTTAGGGTCATGAAAAACCAGTGCTGGAGCTTCAGGACCAATATCTGGACAAAACCAATATTCGGACATGCCTTTGGCTCTATTACAACGGATATTGGAGGGATTACTGTATTTACCAAACAGTTTCGGTGGACATTGCCACCACGTTCAGTGGTCAAGATAGAGAGAGGGAATGACATATTGACAATACAAAGGCTCCATTTTATGCGTGTGTGTGTGTGTGTGGAAGGGAGGAGTAAAGGTGAGGTGGGATGGGGTGGATTGTAAGCGGGGATTTCCCAAGAGTGAAAGTGGGGAACACCACCTGGCAGGTCAGGCGTAATTCCTGTCTGACCCCACCTGCGTCAGTGCGGGAAGGGACATTTCCACCATGGACCTCATTATAGGATCTAGCTTGTACATCTTCACTAAGGTTGAAATTCTCGTATTTTTTGATACACATGGCTTCAATAATCTTTCGTTTCTGAAAGTCTTGAAGATTGTGGCAGTGTCCACCGAAACTGTTTGGTAAATATATTCTTTGTCTACATTACTGAAGATGGTAGCTGTGTCCACCTAAACTGTTTGGTAAATATATTCTTTGTCTACAAGTTCGGGTTTCATTTTCCGTCTTTAATTATCACGCAACAGTGATTCATCCAGCCAACCCTCATACATACTCTTCATGGCATTGAACAACTTCCCATCTACTCCATATATTCTTAATACTTTCCTCACTCCTTTTCTATCCACCCTGACATATGCTTTCTCCAAATCCATGAAGGCCACATACAACTTCTTTCCCTTCTCCAGAAACTATTCCACTAAAGACTTATAAATTAATATCTGATCTACACAACCTCATCTCTTCCTGAAACCCTCCTATTCTTCCCCAACTAATTTCTCTGTTATTTCTCTAACTCTATCAGTAAGTATCCTACCGTATACTTTTCCTCTCACACTAAGAACACAACTGCCTCTGTGATTACCACACACTTTTTCCCTCCCCCCCTTTTCCTTTGTAAAGGGGAATAATTATACCTGACTTCCAATCCTCCGGGGCTTTACCTTCCTCCCAGGCCAATCTGCACATCTTCCACATCCATTCTACTACTGTCTTTCCCCCATGCTTCAGCTTTTCACCACACACACCATCAGTTCCTGGGGCTTTCCCCATTTTGATTTTCTTCATTGCTTTCACAACTTCCATCCTAATGATTTCTTCCCCTCTTCTCACATCCTTCCTTCTCCCAGCCATGCCCCAGCCACCAGTACATGCATTACTTTCATTCTCTATGTTCAACAGTTCCTTAACCACTAAACCGCGGAGTTCTTTGAGGCGTTTCTTGCCCTTCCTGCCAGCGGTAATTCGCGCTCCAACTGACTTTTTTTAAATATTTGCCAAAAATCCATTTTTTGTCCCAGAGTATTATAATTTTTTATGCATATGGCACATATCTTCAGATTTCTCATGGGATGTTTTTTTTAGCACTCGTTGACTATCGTTTGACTTGTGGACACTTCCAAAGTTGGCTCACGAAATCTCCACATTTACACTTTCCAACAGCCCTTACTATTTATACCAATGCCTGATATTATCACTAGAAACACTAATCTGTCATTTCGCAATAGGTTTGATCCCTTGCCGCCGACCGTCACGAGAGTGACGCCCCTCGGTTAAGTGGTTAAAGTGTTCTCTCCATCTGCTCACTTTTTCTCCTTTCTCCACTAGTAATGTACCATTTTCATCTTTCACTCCCTGACTAACTTCTTTAACACCCTGTCTAACTCTCTTTACGTCTTTCCAGAACATTTTCAACATTTCCTCCTCCACTTTACACTCAAATTCCTTCCAAATTCCTCATCCACTGGCTTCATACTCTCTCTCATACTAATCTTTTCACCGCTCTCTTCTTTTCTACATACAACTCTCTCTTCTGTCTTTCAACTTCCTTCACACCTGTTTCTCATCCACTCACTATATGCTTTCGTCTTTTGTGCCACAGCCTCTTTCACCTCTTCATTCCACCATGCTGTTCCTTGCACCCCCTTTTGTCTTCTCTTCACCCCACACACCACCTCACTTGTTACATAGATTTCTTCTGTGAATGTCTTGCACACACATTCCATGTCCCCCATCTGCTCCAAATTATCTTTACCCAATTACCCAATTGCTCTTCCACTTCACTCTTATATTCTGCCCTTTTCCTTCCTCTTGTAACCTTTCCACCCTCCTTGTATGTACTGCTTCCTCCTGTCCTTCCCTTCTTCTATTCCTCCATTTCATTTGAACCTTGACTCACCACCACCAAGTGGTGGTCAGAAAGTCCACTCACCCAACCTGTATGTGCTCTTGTATCCATTACACATCTTCTCATTCTGTCATCCACATACGCATAATCAGTCATTGCCTTCCTTTCATTCAGTTCACCATCCACGCATCTCATCACTAGCCTCTTATACATGTGGATCATTTTGTGTCTGAAGAGGGTATTTTGACTATCACCAACCCCTTCCTGGCACAAATGTCCACTACCCGACTCACCAACTACTCCATACACCATCACATTCCCTACTTCTCCATTCATAACTCCAGTATAAAACACTCATTCCTTTCAAACTTTTCCATGCACGCCTCCACATTTGTCCAGAACTCTTCTTTCACTCTGCTTGTGCAATCTTGCATTGGCTCATATTTGGAAATAGGGAGGAGGAAGAAAAGGTTAGGTCTGTGAGACTCGAGAGAGACATAAATCAAGTAAGAAAAATACTGGTGATGGTCAATCCTGAAGGAAACAAGTGGGAAAAAGAAATTGAAGAAGTAAGGAGGATAGGGCCATATAAAAAAGGGGAAGTAAGACCAATGAGAGTCAAGCTGTCATCGGAAAGTGTAGCAAATGATATACTTAAAGTGACCTGGAAACTAAGGAAAGAGACAGGAGTGGAAAATATTATAGTAAGGAAGGATTTGAAGGTAGAAGACAGAGAAGTTTTAAAATCTTTGAAGGAAGAAGTAAAGGAAAAAAATGACTGGAGGACAGAGGAAAAACGTAAAACTTTTTTTTGGAGAGAGATGGATATGAAAGTAAGGAAGTGGTATGTGAGGAATTAGAAGTGAAGGAAACAAAGGGGATGGATAGGATTTTGAAAAAGAGAAGAACGAGTATAGATAAAAACAGTGCAGTATATCTGAGTATCATGTACAGTAATGTAGGTGGGTTAATATCTAAGAAAGGGGATATTGGAGACTATATAAATGAAAATAAACCTGAAATTGTTTGCTTTGTGGAGACTAAATTGCCCCAAGATGTCGATACAAAATTATTTGGATGGAACAATTATAACATTTGGAGGAAGGACAGAGAAGGTAAGTTTGGGGGAGGTACAGTATAATGATATTAACCTGTAATGACCCAAGAGCAAAGAATATAGAAATTGAAAATACCATGGCTGAACTTTTGGGAATTGAAATAGAGGACAGTTATGGAGAAAAAATAGATGTAATAGTATTTTATATGCCCCCCCAAACTAGGGCATGGACGAAGGAAGATTACGAACAGCTAATAAGAGAATCCATTATTATGCTAAAGATGTTAATTGAACAAAGAAATAGAATACAGTAATCTTCCCACTATCTGACGTAATAGAGCTAAAGGCATGACTGGAAAGTGGTCTTGTCCGGATATTGGCCCTGAAGCTCCAGCACCGGTCATTCCTGACCCTAACCTAACCTAACCTAAATCAGAAAACCACCTACCTACCTCCCTACCGGACATGCATAGCACTTATTTAAGACCCCATTCATGTAAATAATGGATACAAAGCATGAATTAATTGAATTTTAACCAAAAAATGATGATTTTGAGGAGAGTAAGGCAGAGGTGTTCACAAGTTGACAGCATAGTGTAAGTAAGTATCGGACATGGCAATCGCTAAGAAAATCACCTCTTTCATAGCCTGTGCACTCAAATATGGGATACAAAGCATGAAATAAATAAATTGTTACCAGAAAACTATGATTTAGAGTGAGTAGGGCAAAAATGTTCACCAGTTGACTAGATAGTGAACGTATGTAAGAGACATGGTAATAACTGAGAAAATCACCTCTTTCACAGCCGATGTACTCAAATATGGGACACAAAGCATGAAGTAAATAAAGTGTAACCAGAAAAATTATGATTTACAGGTGACTAGGGCAAAAATGTTCACCAGTTGAGTGAACATATGAAAGAGACATGGTAATCACTGAGAAAATCACCTCTTTCACAGCCTGTACACTCAAATATGAGACACAAAGCATGAAGTAAATAAAATGTAACCAGAGAATGAGGATTTAGAAGTGATTATGGAAAATATTTGGCAGCTGACAGTGTACTGACATGTCCGTGGAAGCTTTTTACCCCGCTTCTAAAGCTCTGACAGTGGTGAAAATGCTCTTGAAGCATGTGCAGTAATCCAGTGTTGAACTGCACTTAATCTTTAGCACTGTGAATTATGATTATTTAAACAAAAACTCATGGCAGTTCAGAGAAAATTGTCGGAGTGGCAGGAGGGGGAGACAATGGCAAGGCCGTTCGGCACTGCGCGCCAAATTCAAACTTACAGGTAAAAAAAAAATTGGATTTTTTCCAATTTTTTGAAATTTTTTGGCATTTTTGGGTTTCGAACATCAGCCTACGATGTAACCGGATAGTGGTCGTCTGGAAAGTATAGAGATTACTGTAATAATAATGGGAGATTTTAACTGTAGAGAAGTTGATTGGGAAAGTATGAATATTTTAACTGTAGAGAAGTTGATTGGGAAAGTATGAATGCTGGGAACAATGAGGAGTCATGGGGAAATAAATAATAGAATTGGTAATGGAAAACATGTTAGCCCAATTGATTAATGAAAATACATGAATTAGGGGTGACAACGAACCATCGAGGCTCAACCCAGTATTCACAAAGGACCCAAATGATGTGAGAAACCTAACTTACCAATGCCCCTTTGGTAAAAGTAATCATCTGGTAATTGAGTTGGAAGTGGTGGGAGTAAGGGAAGGAGAGAGAGAGATGAAAAACACGGAGAAAATAGATACAGTACAATTATGGGAAGGCAAAATTTTCTTCCCTGAGAAACTTTTTCCAAAATGTAGACTGGAGTGAAATGAATATGATCACAAATGTTGATGAGAAATATGAGTTTTTTATAGAAGTATATAAAACAGGAATTACTAAATATGTCCCAAAATTTTCTGCAGCAATGGAAAGGAAGAAAGATGTAGGAGGGCACAAAAGGTAAGAAAAAAGCATGGAAGAAAGTGAGAAGAAGGTATAGTGAAAGGACTTGGGAGGAGTACAGGCAGGCAAGAAATGAATATGTAAGTGTGCGGAAAGAAGAGGAAAGGAAGTACGAAAAGATATTGTATCTAAATGTTAGAAAGAGCCAAAACTATTTTATTGATTTGTAAATGGTAAAATGAAAGTTAAGGATAGTATAATACAATTGAGGGATGGAGATGAAACATATGAGAGAGAGGAAGAATTGTGTGAAATAATGAACAACAAGCTGCAGTCAATTTATGTATTGGAGGAGGAGATTAGGGAGCATGAAATGGAACCCAGGCTGACGGGAATGGCAGAAATTACAGTTGATGTGAATGAGGTGCTACAGCTGATGAGGGATTTGGATGTGAGAGAAGCAATGGAACCAAATGGTGTGGCTGGATGGATCCTGAAGGAATGTGCAGACCAGTTAGTGTGGCCAGTTTATGTCATCATCAAGACCTCGCTGGAAAATGGAGTTACCAAAAGATTGGAAAAGAGCAAGTATTGTGCCAGTCTTTAAGGGAGGAGATAGGGAGGATCCACTTAATTGCAGACCTGTGTCACTTACTAGTATTGTTTGTAAAATCTATGAGAAAATTATTAGAAAAAGATGGATAAAGCATTTAGAAGAAAATGAAGTGATAACACCAAAAGAGTTTGGATTTAGGGATGGAAGATCATGTGTTACTAACCTATTAAGTTTCTGCAGTAGGGTAATAGATGTCATACAGGAGAGAGAGGGATGGGTGGGCTGTGTCTATCTTGATCTCAAGAAAGCATTTGACAGGGTGCCTTATAGGAGACTATTGTGGAAGTTGAAGACCTTTGGAGGGGTGCATGGGAAACTATTAAAGTGGATGGGAGATTATTTGATAGGAAGGCAGATGAGAACAGTTATAAGAGACAAGGTTTCACAGTGGAGAAATGTGGCTAGTGGATTACCCCAGGGCTTTGTCCTGGCCCCAATAATGTTTCTGATATATGTAAATGATTTGCCAGAGGGTTTGAATAGTTATATGAGTATGTTTGCAGATGATGCTAATATCATGAAACATATTAAATGTATTGATAGTTGTAAAGAACTGCAAGAGGACTTGGACAAACTCCACAGCTGGAGCCAGACTTAGAAAATGGATTTTAATGTCAAGAAGTGTCATATATTAGAAATGGGAATAAGTGAAAGAAGACCACACTGGATGTATAAAATGGGCAATGAGATAATTAGTAAAAGAAAGGATGAAAAAGACTTGGGAGTGATTATTCAGGATGACTTGTCACCAGAAAAGCATATAAACAAAATTATTGGAGGAACTTATAGATTAATGAACAACATGAGAGTGGCTTTTAATTATATGGATGAGGAAATGTTGAGGGAGATGATAGTGACCATGATAAGACCAAGACTAGAGTATGCAGCTGTGGTATGGTCACCTCATTTGAAAAAGCATATTGATAAACTAGAGAGGGTTCAACGGATGGCAACGAGGATGATACCATGTTTAAGGGAACTCACCTACGAGGAGAGATTGGAAAACTGAAGTTACCAACACTGTGTGAGAGAAGGGAAAGAGGTGACTTGATCACGAAATTTAGAAATATAAGAGAATTGGAAAGGGTGGATAGAGAGGATCTTTTTTTGTTGGATGATGGAAGAACAAAAGGTCATGGCTTCAAGTTGAGGAAAGGTAGATGTCTTAATGATCTCAAACGGTTCAGTTTCGCTAATAGAAGCATAAGTATTTGGAATGACTTAGACGAAGAGGTGGTGCAGGTGAAAAACATTCATGTATTTAAAACTAGATTAGATGAATGTAGATATTTGAGACAGGAACAGGACAACATGAGCTTAGCTCAATTCTTGTATACTACAAGTAGGTAAATAAAAATAGGTAAATACAGTGAGATTGGATGGGATGGATATGGAGAATGTGAGTGAATTTAAGTACTTGGGCAGTGTGATGAGTAAGGATGGAAGTCTGGAGGGTGAAGTGCTCAAAAGGGTGCAGCAGGGAAGGAAGGTTGCTGGTTCGTTGAAAGCAGCGATAAGAAACAGGGAGGTGAGCATGGATGTGAAAAAGTTGTTACATGACAGTATTGTGATACTAACTCTAACATATGGAAGTGAACTTGGACCCTGTTGGAAGGACAGAAGTCAAGAGTGAGAGCAGTGGAAATGAGTTATTTGAGAGGAGCATGTGGAGTCACATGGAGAGACAGACTAACAAATGAGGAAGTGAAGGAGCATTGTGGTGTGGTTGACGACGTGATGGGAAGCGTTAGGAGAAACACATTAAGGTGGTTTGGGCATGTGGAGAGGATGGAGAGTGAAAGACTGACGAGGAGAGTGTATATGAGTGAGGTGGAGGGGGCGAGAGGGAGGGGGAGGCCGAGGATGAGGTGGAGGGATGGAATGGAGAGGTATATGAGAGAGGGGGGTGTGAGTTGGGAGTGTGGTAGTGAAATGGCAGGGGACAGAGTGACATGGAGGTGATTTGTTTGTGGCCACCCCGTGTGGGATTGAGGTGTCTGGCAATAGATAGATAGACAGAAATACACACACAAATCACCCACATTTGTAGTCCAACTTTCAGTCTTAGATAGGATTCGTGCCCTTACCATGGAGGCATAGGACATCATTGGTCTGATGTATTGTTTGTAGAGTATGGAGAGTGTTTTTATTTGTTTCTCAGTGGCTGACCCTGTAGTTGCCCTAAGTGCATTGAGTCTGGGGGTGCATCACCTCTTGATGTCTTGTATTGTACATGATCTTTAAAGGTAAGTCTGGTGTCATATGTCTCTCCAAGGATCTTAGTGGAAGGAGTGTGTGGCACACACACACATTGATGTTGGAGTAGTACCTGTGTTCATATTTACTGCTGGTAATGAGTGTGGTGATGGATTTGGCTGTGGCGATTGTCACCCTCTTTTCCTCAACCCAAGTCTGTAGTATGTTGAGGTAATCCTGTGGCAGTGTGCAAGCTGTGTCTGCAATGTGGTATGTGGTTGTCATGGTGATGTCATTTACATTTGTTTGTGGGGGTATTGGGGTGTGGGAATGTGAAGCATGTATAGGTTGAAGAGTGTGGGTGAAAGAGAACAGAGCCTTGTGGAAGACCATTAGGGAAGTTTTATGTTCTTGATGACTTGCCTTGGAATGTGACATGTGCTTGTCTGCTGGACAGATAGTTGGCAAGCCAACTTTTGGTGGTGGTCCTCATATTTGTGTTTTATATCTTGGTGATTAGTTTGCATTGGGATATAGCATTGATAGAGCTTTACTGATATGTGTTGTGGGAAGTGTACTTCATGATGGTGTTACAGAGTTTATGCCATCCATTATCTGTTGTGTGAGATTAATCAGTAAGGTCTTTGTTGAGAATGAGGCATTCAGTTGTTTTGGATGGTATGCTAGGTAGAGTTATGGGTCTGTACGAAGAAGGGAGTGTTGGGTCTTTGTTTGGCTTGGGTATAGTGATGATTCTTCCATGTTTCCAAGCACTGGGAGTACTACAGTGTGCGTAAGAGTAGTTATTGATGTTTGTGAGGACCTTGATGTTTCAGGTGCATGTTGCTTGTGCCATCTGACCCTGAGCACATAGAGTTCTTTGTTTTCTTGATTAAGTCACTTGTCTGTTCTGGAGAGAAGGGGGTTGCATTGTGATAGAGTGGAAAAGACTGCTTATGTTGAGAGGGTTGTTTTTGAGACTTGGTGCATGTTGATTTTAAATGATTTATGTTTGTGTAATGGTTTATGAGTGTGTTTGCCTGTTCTTTGTAGTAAGGGATGTATCAGTTGTTGGAGGTGATAGCGGCATTAGTACCTGGAAGTGTATGTTTGTAATCAAGTGATACTGGTGAGTATTTTGTAGAGCCGAGAAGGGTCAGAGGGATCTGTAGAGTGACTGCTGTAAGTGTTCTTACAAATGCCCTCCAGTTTTCCCATTTTTTTGTACTATTTTTGTTGTTGATTTCATTGTTTATTTCTTGGAGCCATATGATTTTATTTTTTCTTTAAATAACAGAACAGAGTAAGGAAAGACAAATGAATTAAAAAAAATAATCCATACACCAGATTACTGTCGTCCTCCATTAATAAAATATTTGTAACAGTTTTTTTTTTTTTTTTTTTTTTTTAATGCATGGACTTGAACAGCTGTATGTTGAAGTTTGGGGGGAAACAACGCCAGGGAAGCGAGTTCCAGAGAGATGCAATTTGGGGAATAAAAGAATTCTGATAGGCAGAAGTTCTGCAATATGACTGTGTGACATTCCAGTCATGAGCACTACCAGATGCCCATGTAGCATGAGGGAAGGCATGGGGAGGTGGGACAGTGGACGCAACTTCGTCTGAGCATTTGCCATAAAAATATCTGTAAAATAATGCAAGACAGGCAACATTCCTTCATACTTGTGAGGGAAGTAGTTTATTTATAAAAGCAGGGTTATTAATGATTCCAACAGCTTTGTTCTGAATTTTGTCTAGTTGTTTTAGTGCAACCTCTCCACATCCATTCCACAGGGGTGAGCAACATTGAAGCTTAGAGCACACATGACTGTTATAAGTTAGAGCTAACTGCTTGTCAGTGAAGAAGTTATGGACTCTGTACAACAATCCAAGTTTCTTTGAGGTGGTTTAGCAAGTGATCTGACATGAGAGGTCCAGCTGAGGGCATTGTTAAGTGAGACATTGAGAATCTCAGTGCATTTGGAGATGGGAATATTATAAGCACTGAAGGTAATATACGAATCCAGCAGCATTTGTCTATTAGTAAATTGTATATACAGTAGAACCTCAGTTATCCGGGAGCCACAGGGAATTGAAAATGCCGGAAAATCTGTTTTTCTGGAAAATCGATTAACACCCATATCCTGTTCTCTTACACCAGTGATTCTCAAACTAGAGGAATTTTGATGGGTCACAGGGACATAAAATAGGCCTAATGCTTTCAGTGTATTTTATTTAACTGAAATTGTAATTATCCTTACTATACTATTAGCTAAAACGTGACATATATTTACATGTAAAATAAGGGGTTAGGTTCTATGACCCTCATATTTTTTCTTAAAAATATAGTTAAGGATAATTATAAATGTCTGTCTTAGGATACTCAAGACGTGTGTTGACATACGATCTCACCGACTGGACACATCACTGCATACTGCATTCTAACCTTACCTAACCAGTAAGTTTTGCCCCCTAATACTCCCATAAAAATTTTAATTGCCAAGGATTGCCACTAAGCCTCTTGAAAGTCCTCATTACCAATCAAGCTTTTGACCTAAACAACACGTGAATGATAGCCGTCTAGCATCACGCATATTTCGCCAGGAATAAGTTTCGGAGCACATTAAAAAAAAAAAAATGCAGTGTGAAACTATTTTTGAAAGCCATTAGTCATCAACAATAAAGGAAAAAAAAGCTATAAAGAAGTCTTCAGCAAGGACTGATGGGATGGTTTCAGGGCAATTCACCGTCAGGTCAAACTCACCGTCACAACAATAACAAGACAATTTGCCGTCAATAATGAAGACAGCTGTGGGTGATGCTAGAATATAATTCACAGGCAACTACAGCAAGGAAGAAGCAATTATTGACTAAAGGTACAACTATTAAATAATATTCAAAGCCTACGCTATTAAACATAGACTTTGATGGATCTCCCTGAAATATAAGTAATCCCTCTATTATTCGGACGTCCATTATTCGGATGCATCACTGTTCGGACATCGTAGGCTGTCCAGCCCCCAAATTGCCCAAAAATTCGAAAAAATCCGATTTTTTGGGACCGCGTCAATTTGAATTTCCCGCGCGCGCCGACCAGAAGTGTTTTCGCGCCTCCCACCTCTCTCACAGTCTCATTTCCTGCTCCGCTCCTGGCTCATTAACATGCTTTCAAAATGGCTTCTGATGTGCTTGGTTTTGTGGTAATACCCTACCTGAGGAGAGGAAGAAAGTGGTTCTGATTGTGGAGAAGAAGAGCGAGGTATTGGAGAAGGTGGACGCCGGGTGCCCGACATCACGAATCCTCCGTGAATTCAACCTCCCTCGCTCCACTTTGTTTAATATCAAGAAGTCCTGAGACAAACTACAGCAGTACACGGCTGATTTCGCTTCGAAAACCAGATGGAACGTGGAGAGGAAGATGATGTTTACTCCTAAGTATGCTGAGATTGACTAAATTCTCCAGGACTCGTCACTTGACCACACGGGAATTTACTGTTATGTACAGTGCAGTGAAGTGATGTGATGCAAGGTATGTGAAAGAAAACGTTGTGGAAAGTGCTTGTGAGAAGTGCTGGTGAGTGTAAAGTGCACCGGAAGTGCTAAGGTGTGTCAGGTGCAAGGTATTACTGTCAGAGTCTGAGATGACCGAGCGGGTTATACATCAGGACGGCGGCATCATTCTCGTAAGTACCCCAACTTCATCAAAATTCCTTGTTTTGTTCTTTCCATATCATTAATCTCATGCATAAACTGTGTGAAAGATGATTTCCATAATGAGTTTCATGTCTATCCTGTTTTCAGCATGCTGTAAATTGGTAAAAAAATTCCCATAAATGTTAATCATAATTTCCTGCTTTCAATTTAATTTTTTCATGCATGGTTTTGAAGTGCACCAGCTATGAAAAAGGTGAATGCCANAGATGATTACCATAAAGATTTTCATGTCTAACCTCTTTTCAGCATGCTGTAAATGGGTTAAAAAATTACCCTAAATGTTAATCATAATTTCCTGCTTTCAGTTTAATTTTTTCATGCATGGTTTTGAAGTGCACTAGCTGTGAAAAAGGTGAATGCCAGTGAATTTTATGTCTGGTCATAACCTAACTTAACCTAACCATTTTGTTAATCATAATTTCCTGCTTTTAATTTAATTTGTTCATGCATGGTTACAACTAGTATTGAAGTGCACCAGCTGTGAAAAAGGTGAATGCCATTGATTTTCATGTCCTGTACTTAAACAAAGCTGCCAACTCAGTGAACAGCAGAGCCTAACTTACCTCAAATTCATTCTTTTGGGATAAAATTTAAATGAATTCATGCTTTGTGTTCATTATTTTCATGCACTAGCTGTGAAAAAGGTGAATGCCAGTGAATTTCATGTCTGGTCATAACCTAACCTAACCTAACCTAACCTAACCTAACCTAACCTAACCTAACCTAATCTAACCTAACCTAACCATTTTTCTAGTAACAATTTACATCATATACTGTATTTGATGCTTTGTATCCAATAATTTAGTGCATAAAATGTGAGAAAAGATGATTTCCATGTCTGATACTTACTTATACTATGGTGGCAAGTTCTGAGCACCTATGCCTTACTTACCTCTAAATCATCATTTTTTGGTTAAAATTCAATTAATTCAAGCTTTGTGTGCATTATTTATGTGAAAAGGGACCGAAATAAGTGCTATATATGTCCGGTAGGGAGGTAGGAAGGTAGTTTTCTGATTTAGGTTAGGTTAGGTTAGGGTCATGAATGACCGGTGCTGGAGCTTCAGGGCCAATGTGCGGACATGCCTTTGGCTCTGTTACGTCGGGTAATGGAGGGATTACTGTATTAAAGTATTGATTAATTATTAATAAGGTTTTATAGAATGACAGGGAATCGTCCAGGGTGCGAATTGTCCTGACAGGGAATCATCCATGTTTTGACAGTGAATTGTCTTGGAACCCGCAGAGTTGTGGGTGATGCAGGCCTCGACATGAGTGGATAGGCTGGCTGAGGGTTGAGGAGGCCTGATGGGGGAGACTGGTGGAAGTCATCATTAATAGCTATGAAAATGAAATAGTTCATTAGCTGTGTAGGCTGGATATCTCTCCATGAATCAGATGATCTTTCAAAATGATTCATCACCATCTTTCCACAATCAGCCAGGAGCCATGACTGATATTCCACCAGATATTACAGAAAATTGTGATAACAGTGGTGTGTTGCTGTGTTTACACTGTTAAGCCTGAAAACAACGGCGGGGACTGCGGTGATGCGCTCGATGGCGAAGGAATGAAAACATTCAGGCAGCATGGTTGTGCGGTGAATTTGGAATGCCGGTTAGGCCCTCGATTTTCCCCAGTTGATCGATTTTGGAAATTTTCTTTAAATTGTCCGGTTTAGCGCTGATTCCGGTTGACTGGCTCGCAGATAATCGAGGTTCTACTGTATTTGGTTTTACTAGCATTAAATGAGACAGGGTTGTTTTGTCCCCATTCATTGATCGTAGATAAGTCTTGATTTATGGAGATGGCTGTACAGTACTGAGTTGAGAGTTAAAGATATTAGACTTTGTAAATGGGTGTTTGAATGTGAATGAATTGTGAAGTGTTGAGTCATCTGCATATGAATGGATGGGATTGTGGGTGACAGATAAGAGGTCATTAATATGAACCAGGAACTGGATTGGCACCAGAACTGATCCCTGTGGCATGCCGGCATTAATTAAGTGGAAATTGGAATATACATCATCTACTTATACTTTTATTTTTCTGTCGCTGAGATATGAGAAAAGCAGAGGAACAAACGTTAGTCCATAGCAAGGGAGTTTGGACAGCAGGGAACTGTGTCACACTCTGTTAAATGCTTTAGAAATATCAAGGGCTACTGCATTAGCTTCTTCATGTTGGTCACTTGATTGATGGATGGTATGAGTCAGATTATGATGTCAGTGGTGGATCTTTCATGGTGAAAACCATGTTGTCTATCACTAATTAAGTTGTTGGATTCAAGATGTTTAACTGTGTACATATTAACCCTTTCAATACTTAGGGTAGCGGTGCAAAAGTCCCCCGCTTGTTGCTGGATGACGCAGGCTGTGTTGAACCTAATCTCACCCGCCCGTTACTGGATCACGCAGGCTGCATTGAACAAAATCCCCTCTTGATGGAAAGAAAAAACATCGTAAATTAGCACATAATTTATATTCGACGAATATTTTTATCAACACCATAAGCAAGTACAACTATTCGAGATTACATGAATAAAAAATTAGGCAGATAGGGACATAAGCAATGGCAGAGGATAAAAACAATTTAGCAACAAATTTGGCTATGCGAAACACCGCTCCCGCACTGCAGTGCGACCGTAAGATAATTTCCTTTTGTGGTACGTAAAACCAACCCGAATTGTCGTATGGTAAATGTTTATACAGTAGTATCTCTTCTTTCCGGATGACCAATATCCAGTTACACCACTGTTCGGACATGGTAGGCTGATGTTCGAAACCCCAGAATGCCTCCCCCCCACCACCACCACACACACACACACACACACACACACACACCCCCACCCCCACAAAAGACCACACCCAGAAACACANTCCGGATGACCAATATCCAGTTACACCACTGTTCGGACATGGTAGGCTGATGTTCGAAACCCCAGAATGCCTCCCCCCCACCACCACCACACACACACACACACACACACACACACACACACAGGTCGCCGACGTGGACAGACGTCTTCCTGGATCGCAGGGAAATAATCGCTGAATCAGCCGCGAAAGGAAACCAGCCTATTGTGATTATGTAAATGAGTGCGTGAGTGGTGGTCCCGTCAGACATTAGTTAAAAAAAAAAACACAGGTTTCAGGATAGAGCAAGATACAATAGAATAGAAAAGTTTCCATATGGTTGTATCATGGCGGAAAGCGACGGCAGTTTGTTTACTTCTGGCGAAAGGGAATTTGTGGGCTTCTCTGACGAAGATGCGAAAAATGGAGGTACCAAACTGAATCAAACAAGAGTAGCAGGAGTAGAAAAAACGGCGGAGAGGAATGTCCAGGAATTGAAGATGGTATGGGTAGTAATTAGGGAGCTGCAGGAGAGGACCTTACAACAGGAGAGAGAGATAAAAGTTTTACAGAACAAGCTGGAAAAAGTTTACACACGCATTGCGGAACAAGAAAGAGAAGTTACGGAATTAAAAGTGAGTAATGAATCTGCCACAAATGAAATAGAACAGCTCAAGAGGGAAAACAAGAGGTTGGAAGAAGAAAGAGACAGAATGAAAAGTAAATTAGATGAGTATGATTCAAAATCAAGGATGCAAGATGAACATATTAAGGAAATCAAGGAGCAACAAAAGGGGTGGAAGAAAATTCAGGAGGAAGGGAATGTAAATTTGAAAGAGATTATAGAACAACAAAGCAAGGAAAAGGTGGAGAAGGAAGTGGTTAGGGTACTGAAAAGTAGAGAATCTTTAGTCAGGGATGTAGCAGACAAGAAAAAATGTGCAATTATTTTAGGGGTAAAAGAAAAGCTTATCACGATAAGATCTGGAAGAGAAAGAGAAGAATTGAGTAAAGTTAAAGAAATAATATCAGTAGTCATGGAGGGTAACAATGAAGCCCAAGAACAGATTGAAGAAGTGTTTAGGTTAGGTAAGTATGTGGAAGGAGGGGCGAGACCATTGAATGTGAAGTTTAAGTCCCAGGTAATAGTAAATGAAATCATGAATAGGACGTGGAAATTGGCAGACAAAGAGGGGTTCGAAAATGTCTGGTTAAGGAGAGATGCAAATGAGGAAGAAAGAGCTAAAATAAAGGAGTTAGTAAAGGAAGCTAAGGCAAAAAACGAACAGAGAACGGAGAAGGAGAAGACAGTGTTTTATTGGAGAGTCATGGACCAGAAATTGAGGAAGTAGTACCGATGGAGAGGAGGAGAAAAGATGGTATAAGTAATAACGAAAAAAGTTTGAAGGTGGTGTACACTAATGTTGATGGATTAATATCGGCAATGTTAGAAATCAATGATTTCTTGAGGGTACAAATACCTGATGTTATGTGCTTTGTAGAGACCAAGTTAAGGGAGAATATTGATATCCATATGGGAGATGGCAAATACAAATTGTGGAGAAGAGACAGAAAAGATAAAATGGGAGGAGGAGTGATGATAGCAGTGAAGAACAACTTAAATGTAGATTCTGTGGAAATGGGAGAGGGTAGGGCTGAAGTGATCAACATGAAATTAGAAACTGGAGAGAATTGTAAGAGAGATATAGCAGTAGTATATGTTCCACCTAAGACAAGAGCATGGATTGATGATGAATACCAGATGTTGTCAGACATGGTTAGTTATCTACAGAAAGTGATTGAGAAAAGCAGCAATATAATTCTGATGGGTGATTTTAATTGTAAAGAGGTGAACTGGGAGGAATGGGACTCAGGAGGTGGCGAAGATTCGTGGGGCACTATATTGTTAAACATTGTGATAAATAATGTAATGACACAGTGGGTCAAAAAAGAGACATGATTCCGAGGTGATGACACCCCGGCAAGATTAGATTTACTGCTAACCAAAGAACCTGACGTAATTGAATCCTTGAAATATCTGTGTCCAATAGGAAAAAGTGATCACGTGGTCATTGAGTTCCAGATGATAATAGGGAATGTGGTGCCAAGAGACGAGCTCCATAGGCAGGGAAGATACAACTTTGGGAAAGCAAACTTTAAAGAATTGAGAAAATTTTTTGAAAATGCAGATTGGAGAAAATTCAGAGAAACAAGAGAGATTCAGAGGAAGTGGGATATCTTTCTAGACCTCTATAATTCAGGAGTGGAAAAATATGTTCCAAGAGTAAGTGGGAAAGAATACAGGAAAAAGGAGTGGTTTAATAGAAGGTGTATGATAGCAAAAAAAGAGAGGGACATGGCATGGAACAAATGGAGAAAGAGAGGTAATAACAGAACAAAGGAAGAATATAAAAGAACTAGAAATGAATATACAAGAATTCGTAGAGAGGAAGCAAGGAACTTTGAAAAAGGTATAATCGACAAATGTAAGGATGAACCCAAATTGTTTTATAGATTTGTTAATGGCAAATTGAAACAAAAAGAAAGAATCACCAAACCGAAAGTAGAAGGAGAGGTCTACAATGATGCGGCAATGCAAGCTGAAATAATGAACAAACGTTTCCAATCAGTTTTTACTAATGAAGGGGAGTTTGTGGAGAGGGAGGGAGTGACTAGGAATGTGGTGATAAAAGATATAAAAGTGGAAGTGCAGGAAGTGTACAAATTACTGGAAACTCAAGATGTAAGGAAAGCCCCAGGACCAGATGGAATTTCAAATTGGGTACTGAAGGAATGCAGAGACCAACTGGCAGATAAGATTCACAGTTTAATTGTGTGTTCGCTGGGAGAAGGGAAAGTGCCTCGGGAATGGAAGAGAGCAAATGTGGTACCAATTTACAAGGGAGGAAACAAGGAAGAACCCCTGAACTATAGACCAGTGTCCCTAACTAGCATGGTTGCAAAATTGTGCAAGAAGATTCTGAAAGATAGGTGGATAAAATATCTGGAAGAGATGAATATTTTGACTGAAAGTCAATTTGGATTTAGAAGTGGAAGGTCATGTGTTTCCAACTTGTTGAGCTGTTACTCAAGAGCGATTGATGTGCTACAGGAGAGAGACGGTTGGGTGGATTGTGTATATTTAGATTTGGAGAAGGCCTTTGACAAGGTACCCCATAAGAGACTAATGTGGAAATTGGAGCATATAGGAGGACTGAAGGTAACCTCCTGGAATGGATGAGAGACTTTTTGAGAGACAGACAAATGAGGACAGTAATAAAGGACAGGATGTCTGGATGGAGAGAAGTAACAAGTGGTGTCCCACAGGGCTCGGTGTTGGCGCCAGTAATGTTCCTGATTTACGTAAATGATATGGTAGATGGAGTGAACAGTTATGCAAGTCTGTTTGCTGATGATGCCAAGATCTTGAGGAAGGTAGAGGTTGAATGGGACTGTAAAATGCTGCAGGAGGATGTGGATAGGATACATGACTGGAGCCGGATGTGGGAAATGAAATTCAACGCAAAAAAATGTAAAATATTGGAAATGGGTAAAAGCACCAAGAGACCATCACTGAATTATATGATGGGTAATGAACCAATCACAAAAGCGAGAGAAGAGAAAGATTTAGGAGTGCTGGTTCAGGATAGTTTGTCACCTGAAAAACACATCAACAAGATAGTTAGAGAGACGTATAAACTCTTGACCACATAAGAGTGGCATTTCATTACATGAATGAAGAGATGATGAAAAAACTGATAGTGGCCATGATCCGCCCCAGGTTAGAATATGCAGCAGTAGTGTGGTCCCCACACAAAAAGAAAGATATAAACAAGACTGAGAGAATACAAAGAACAGCAACCAAGATGGTCCCCAGTTTGGCAGATCTGTCATATAGTGAGAGGCTAGAAAGGCTGGATTTGCCATCCTTAGAGGAAAGGAGAGAGAGGGGTGACATGATTGCAGTGTTCAGGACCATGATGGGAGTAGATAAACTTGATAGAGAAGATCTGTTTTTATGGGATAAGAGAGTAACAAGAGGACATGGTCTGAAACTGAAGAAGCCACGCTGCTTGAAGGACATCAAGAAATATAGTTTTCCGTAAAGAGGCATAGACCTGTGGAATAGACTGGACAAAGAGATCGTTCAGTCCAAAATCTTAAACGAGTTTAAAGCAAAATTTGACTTACTGAGAAACAGAGACGGGACCCCACGAGCGTAGCTCATTTCCTGTATATCACAATTAGGTAAATACAATTAGGTAAATACACACACACACACACAGAGTGGCAGCCTCAGCGAGAAGACGTGTTTCAAACCGCCTCAACAAACCCTAAGTAGTTTTCAGGAATTGGCCTGTCTCCAGTCTTGTTAATAATTTTAAGTATTGCAAGTTATTATAGTCTATCAAAAATGTAAAGAACAGTTGTCATTAAGTATACATGAATGTTTTTATAGGAATTTTGGGAACAGCTGTTCAGTTTAGTACTGTAACCGACCTTAAAGATGGCCGACCATGTAAACACTCGAGAACCAGAATTCCCAGGATTTGACAGTGAAACAAATGTAATGGACCTGGTTAAAACATTGATTATGAGAATTAGTGGTCTAGAAAAGAAAGTGGAGGATCTAGTATCAAGAGACATGCCTGAAAAGACCGAAAATACTATACAGAGTTTGATACAGGCCAATGAGACAGCGAACCAGGAGATCCAGAATTTAAAACGAGAAAATATTGAATTACGGAGAAAACTAGAAGAAAGCAGTAACCAAACAGAGAAGGTAAGTAGTGTGTTAGAAGAGCAAAAGGCAAAATGGGCACATGTGGAAGAAGAACAGAAAGAAGTAGTCAGTTTAAGGGAAATTATTCAGGAAGAAAGGGAAATGAACAAGAAAAAAATGGAAGAAAATGTAGTGAAAATATTGAAGAAAAAAGAGAAAATAGTGAGAGAAACAGTAGAAAGGAACAGATGTGTGATAATATTTGGAAACAGGGAGGAAGAAGAAAAAGTTAGGTCTGTGAGACTCGAGAGAGACTCAAATCAGGTGAGGCAAATATTGGACAAGATCGATCCCGAAGGAAACAAGTGGGAAAAAGAAATTGAGGAAGTAAGGAGGATAGGGCCATATAAGAAAGGGGAAGCAAGACCAATGAGAGTTAAGATGTCTTCAGAAAGTGTTGTAAATGACATACTTAAGGTGACCTGGAAACTAAGTAAAGAGGCAGGAATGGAAAATATTATAGTAAAAAAAGACTTGAATGAAGAAGAAAGAGAAGTCTTAAAATCTTTGAAGGTCCAAGTAAAGGAAAAAAATGGCAGGAGGACAGAGGAAGAACGTAAAACTTTTTTTTGGAGAGTGATGGATATGAAGGCAAGGAAGTGGTATGTGAAGAACTAGACGTGAAGGAAACAAAGGGGATGGATATGAATATGAAAAAGAGAAGAACGAGTAAAGATAACAACAGTGCAGCAAATCTGAGCATCATGTATAGTAACGTAGATGGATTAATATCTAAGAAAGGGGAAATTGGAGACTACTTAAATGAAAATAAACCTGAAATTGTTTGCCTAGTAGAGACTAAATTGCCCCGAGATGTCGATATAAAATTATTTGGCTGGAATAATTATAAGATTTGGAGGAAGGACAGAGAAGGCAAATTTGGGGGAGGAATAGTGATATTAACCCATAATGACCTAAGAGTAAAGAATATAGAAATTGAAAATACTAAGGCTGAACTTTTGGGAGTTGAAATAGAGGACAATTATGGAGAAAAAACGGATGTAATAGTTTTTTATATGCCCCCCAAAACTAGGGCATGGACAAAGGAAGATTACGAACAGTTAATAAGTGAATCCATTATTAGGCTAGAAACGTTAATTGAACGAAGAAATAGAATAATATTAATGGGAGATTTTAACTGCAGAGAAATTGATTGGGAAAGTATGGATGCTGGGAACAATGAAGAATCATGGGGAAATAAATTAATGGAATTGATGATGGAAAACATGTTAACCCAGTTGATCAAAGAAAACACAAGAATTAGGGATGTTGATGAACCATCCAGGCTTGACCTATTATTCACAAAGGACCGAAATGATGTGAGGAACATAACCTACCATTGCCCCTTTGGTAAAAGTGATCATCTGGTAATTGAGATGGATGTGGTAGGAGTGAGGGAAGGAGAAAGAGATGAAAAACACAGAGAAAATAGATACAATTATGGGAAGGCAGACTTTGCTTCCCTGAGAAACTTTTTCCAAAATGTAGAATGGAGTAAAATGAATATGATCACAAATGTTGATGAGAAATATGAGTTTTTGATAGAAGTATATAAAACAGGAGTTACTAAGTATGTCCCAAAATTTTCTGCAGCTATGGAAAGGAAGAAAGAATGATTTAACAACAGATGTAGGATGGCACAAGAGGCAAGAAAAAAAGCATGGAAGAAAGTGAGAAGAAGGTATAGTGAAAGGGCCTGGGAGGAGTACAAGCAGGTTAGAAATGAATATGTAAGGATACGGAGAGAAGAGGAAAGGAAATACGAAAAAGATATTGTATCTAACTGTAAAAAAGAGCCAAAACTATTTTATAGGTTTGTAAATGGCAAAATGAAAGTTAAGGACAGTATAATACGACTGAGGGATGGAGATGAAACATACGAAAGAGAGGAAGACTTGTGTGAAATAATGAACAACAAGCTACAGTCAGTTTATGTATTGGAAGACGAATTTAGGGAGCCTGAAATGGAACCCAGGCTGACGAGAATGACCGAAATTACAGTTGACATGGATGAGGTGCTACAGCTGATGAAGGATTTGGATGTGAGAAAAGCAATGGGACCAGATGGTGTGGCTGGATGGATCCTGAAGGAATGTGCCGACCAGTTAGTGTGGCCAGTTTATGTCATTATCAAAACCTCGCTTGAAAAGGGACAGTTACCTAAAGATTGGAAAAGAGCAAGTATTGTGCCAATCTTTAAGGGAGGAGATAGGGAGGATCCACTTAATTATAGACCTGTGTCACTTACTAGTATTGTTTGTAAAATCTGTGAGAAAGTTATTAGAAAAAGATGGATAAAGTATTTAGAAGAAAATGAAGTGATAACACCAAGACAGTTTGGTTTTAGGGAAGGAAGATCATGTATTACTAACCTACTAAGTTTCTACAGTAGGGTAACAGATGTCATACAGGAGAGAGAGGGATGGGCAGACTGTGTCTATCTGGATCTTAAGAAAGCATTTGACAGGGTACCCTATAAGAGACTACTGTGGAAGTTGAGGACATTTGGAGGGGTGCATGGGAAACTATTAAAGTGGATGGGAGATTATTTGATAGGAAGGCAGATGAGAACAGTAATAAGAGACAAGGTATCACAATGCAGAAATGTGACTAGTGGAGTACCCCAGGGCTCTGTCTTGGCCCCAGTAATGTTTCTGATATATGTAAATGATTTGCCAGAGGGTTTGAATAGTTACATGAGTATGTTTGCAGATGATGCTAAAATTATGAAACATATTAAATGTATTGATAGTTGTAAAGAACTGCAA
>JAGKTI010004930.1:0-15490 GCA_018397915.1 Birgus latro
TGTATACCCAAATGTAGTTAAAATAGGCTAATATCATCACATAATTTATTGTCATTCCTTGCAATTATATTATCTTCCCTTTTAATGCATTCATTTTCGAAATTATCATATTTTTGTAACAGGGTGCGGACTGTTATTGTATAGTGAAAATAGTTATTGTCTAGATCGATGAGGCCCATAGAAATGCACCTTAACTGGAATCAATTACTTCTCCAGAGAAAGAGGTCAACCTGCACCAAGGGACATTGAGCTCATATAGGCTACATTAGCGTAAAATTGAACAATTGTTTGCCACGGCGGTCTGGGGAACCTGTCCTTTGCGGAATATAAATGAAGCAGAGGGAATTATATCGTGCTTAGGCGACGGACAAAAAAAAAAAATGGATTTTATAGCAAACATGAACTGAGAGGCGGGTGGAGAGTAGAGGCTGGGAAAAGAAAAAGCGTGTGAGTTTATGGATGAAGTCTGGATTTGGTGTGATCCGTTAGAGGGGTCGAGTTCTTTGAAAGCTTACGTATGCACGCACACGAGCGCGAAAATACAAGAGTTGTATCTGGAATAATCGGCCACTGTGTATTAGTACATTCCTGTCCTCCTGATTACAGTGTGAATTGTATTATGGCAGACTGACTTCTCGAAGCTGAAAGGCATTGCCTAGAGGTAGCTAGAATATTATATGAAGGACGTCACTATTCAACAGAAAGACAGGATATAGGCCGATGTGTGGATGTATTCATGCGTTCACACTTCGGTGCAGGTTATATCTAGTCTAGGTGAAGAATGCATAAGAACATTCAGGTAGCTGTATATATTTTTATTAATACAAGGTCAGAGGGAGAGGTCTCAAAGGTTATGTGAAGGGCAAAGGTGACGAAAAGATAGCTACCTAGAGAGAGAATTCAGCTCGGAGTCAGTAAACACTGCAAACACGTCTCCCTTAGTATCTCCGTGCCCAGTAAAATATTCTTTCTCATCGACGCTCACACTACCCCACTTCAGCTTTAGAAGTGGTGGGAACAGTAAAAAATGGTACAAACAGTACAGCAAAGAGGAGACGAAAGGGAAGAGGGAAAATCAGCTACACCATTCCGAGCCACGAGGATGGCAAGGGAGCCAAAAAATCTTTTAATTCCTGTACTTCGCAACATTTCGTAATTTCAAACCTAATACTCTCACCTCGAACTAAAAATCTGACATATGCAACAGAAACAATTTCAAGTCTCTTCACAGTTAGGTGCCTGTTTAGAAGAAGGAATGGTAATATATGAATGTATGTAGGTAGGAATGTATTTATGTATGTATAATCCTACTGAAGGATTCAGGAGATACCACGGGAAAGAACTGTATTTTTCACAACAACTCCTTGGATGCCAAAATCACTCCTGCCACATGAGGAGTTTTGCCTCAACACCCTCAACCAGAGATCATATATCTCTCATTCTAAGTATCTTCAAACGACTTTACTCCGATGGCTAGAACAGAGGAAGGTATAGAAAGCAATATCTAATTTCTCCAGTTCGAGAAGTGCATCCTCAGAGGAAGTACATTGTCTGAAGAAAGCAAGAATAAAATAAAATCACACTGTCATTTTGAAGTAGTTAATGTCTAGTTCACTTTTATCTACCCCTGGTCGTTACAGCCTCCCAGTAGAAAACCTTTCAACAGGATATGCATATCAAAAGATAAACAGAAAAGATGAAAGCTGAGATGGGGAGATTCGATGAAGAAGAATGTGTGTAAAACATCTGGTTGGGAGTACAAGGAGAGAAAAAAACAGCAGTCGGATTTGTGAAGTTAAGCTGAAAACATTTGAAAATTGAGACAGACAAAGACGGAGAAGAAAGATAAAAACATGGATCTCTCTGAGGCAGGAGTAATGGCCGCCTTGGTCTAGAGGCATGATTGATTGTGCAGAAGGCGGTTTAAGAAAACCTTTCTCCTTTCTGTATGTTTTTACGAAGGCCGGGAGACGGCAGGTATACAGTGCAGAAACGTGCTTAGCCTACTTTCTTGCTGTTGTTTCTGGAGAAAGTTTACAATAAAACTATCGCCACGCCCATCCTGGCAAATCTTCATGGGCTATATTATCATCGTCTGCCACACCACTTTCCACCATCCCACTCCATTCTGCCTATTTTAGCATTCACTATAGTATTTCTTGAGCTTAATTCCTCCATGGAGCATAACTCTATTCGTTTCCGTCATCGAACATAATTTGTAGTACTAGAATAGCGTCTCGCGTACCTGACATCACCTTCCCCCCCAAACCCCCCACCCCCACCACCCTCCTCTTGTCTTGCTTTGCTCTGAGAGAAAATGGTAAATCTATCTCACCCTATCCATACCCCTCTCTTTTATCTCACCGCCATTGCTACCAGTGTAGGTTACCCCCATTTTTCCCATGTTTCTCTTTGTTCTTCTAATCACACACACACACACACACACACACACACACACACACACACACACACGGAAGGAGGGAGGGAGGGAGGTAGGCAGGCAAGCACGCACTCACTCACACACACACACACACACACACACACACACACACACACACACACACACAATATGAGGTAATAAATTCTCTTAATCTAGAAGGTCCTGACCTTCAAGGTACTCCTTTACTAGGCCAGAGAAAACACGAACAACAGATTCTTTGCAGCCTACTGGTTTATGCTTGAACTCAGAATTGCTCATGATATTTACCAGAGGGGCCTACATATGAAGACAGCATCTCGTCTATCAGCGTACATCTTTGCTATTATTTCTATTATATTCTGGTTTGGAGAGATCTGTAGCAATGAAGAGGCTAATTAAGGCCATATCTAAGCCCTTTAATTAAGAAAATTCCTAAAAAGAATACAAGAATCCGGTAGTTATCACAATATACTACAAATGACGTGCTTTGAGAAAGGGTTAATGTCGATGTTTGTGGAGGAAGCCGCGAAAGCCCATTAAAACTCAGCTTGCTACACTGAAGGCTGATTCCACAGCTACTCATTTTAGATTAAGGAGCATCTTTAGGAGCCGCCCGTCAGACAATCACTCCTTAAGGAATTCAAATGCAAGATACCTTACTCTAGCGAAGCTCCATGTTCAGGGAAGCCCGCATCTATCTACTACTCGGAGCCTTGGTGCTGAAGGGGAGAGGGGGAGTCTTAAAGTGGTGACGCTGTGCACCCTGGGTGGTGTCTACCTGGGAGCCAAACCTCCCCATATTTCTCTGCGCCTCGTCGTAGGAAGGACCCTGCTCCGACCCTGGTGAGATGCTGTCTACCACATGGGACGTCGGATATCTACACGGCATATGTAATGTTCTGCACTTGTAGGCCGGCACACCAAAAACGTTGCCTGCTTATGGTCGACGGATCTGCTCGGGCAGACAGACAGGGGTTGAGCAGCAAGAACTCAGAGGCCTGGGGGTCTTTTTATTTTTCAATTTTTTTTTAAGCTGCTAACCAACATAACGTTCGCGTTTCTGCATCCGCTTAAACCCTCATTTGGCAGCTATATTAGCGAGCGCACGCACTGATAACATGAACACTATTAGAACAATTGTCATGGAATCCTTAGTGAATTTTATATCTTCCAATGGAAGCTACATCAAATCTCTGAATTTCACCTGCACTTATTGATTCCCAGATTCTGCCACATTGTGGTGCCTCAGCCTAGGGGTGCCTGTATGAGCCTACTCTTGAACTGACGATCGTTAAGATTTTGAGATATCGTTCATTATCTAAAATATATATAGTTAACTTGATCTTTGTATGTAATGAGGGAGGAATTTAGTTATGCCATTATATAGGGGGATGAAGGGCTTTTCAACGACGAGTGCAGAAGTATTAGATAGATCGGGACCAGATGAGATTTCGCCATAGTGAAGCATCATATAAGGGCTTCACTAGTGAAGCACCTTGCCTGTGAAAATGCTCATGGAGCTATAGTGAAGTACTTTGGGGCTTCGGTTGTGAAGCACCTTGCCTGTGAAAATGCTCATGGAGCTATAGTGAAGTACTTTGGGGCTTCGGTTGTGAAGCACCTTAGGGTGAATGTCCTTAGAGGGCTAGAGTGGTGACTGACCGGTTGTTCCTAGAGATGCTCTCATTTAAAAACTAGTCATTGAATTATAAAGTAGCGTAAAATCATACCTGTAGATGAAATAAATATGTGAAATTTGTTATAAGTTAAATGTTGTGTTGCTGATCAACAATGACTCATGCAAGTTGATATGAAATTTCAAAACGAACAGCGTAGCTACATTAGACCTGCTGGTAGCCTACGTCCCCTAGGCTGACACTTGTCCAACAGCTTAGTGGTTAGATTCCAATGCCAAGCTTTGAATTTTTGTGTCGTAAACTTTTCCCTCATTCGGATTTACACCTGCGACCGGCGAACGAGGTCCAGGAAGCGAAAAAGTAAATCTTTGGGGATTTCCATGGCTTTTCTGGGGTTTTATTTCTTTTTATTTTAGGAAGAAGGCAACAGATGGTCGCTCACATTTTTGGCCTGCATTTTCCTTCCAACAGAGTTAACAAAATGACGATAGATAATTCAGTCTTAACACTCTGGCGACGAGAAACCCCTCCTCACCTAAAATATTACTTGTATGCATGTCAGATTACAATAACACAGAGATAATCACTAGCCTATGTTAAAAAAAAGTTGGTGGTTTCTCGAACTTTTATTTCTTTCATTCCGATGATGTAGCTATTTTTCCATCAAGTTCCTGCTGCTAAAATGCTGTTTTTTTTTTTTTTACAACTTGGAAGAAGTTTTTGAAACATACGGGGCTAAATATAGCCGTAACAAATTCCTTTGGTACGTGAAGGCTTTTGTAAAAGTTGAATACAATCGCTTTGTAACAGTAAGAATATGTTAAATAGGAGGTCACCGGGATTAAGACCTGGAATATTCAGTTTTTATTATCAGTGCACTGATGAACACTGCCAGTTCACATAACTGGTTGAAAAATTTTATATTTACTCCATTTTCTTGTATGTCTCCTGTTTTCTTTGCAGATTGGCAAAGGGATTAGTCGCCTTAGACTTTGATGAACTCCTTCCTTTTCTTAATTATTTTCATGCGAAGTTTATACCCCTATGAGTTTTCACTTCATTTCACCACTGTAGTCTTTGTAATTTTGTTTCAGAACATTTTTATGAATTGAGATTATCCTTGTTGAATGCAGAATAATTTTGACATTCTTGTCTCTTTCTATGGTTACTGTTAGTTATGTTAATAAAAAGGCTCACATTTCTAGCCTGGTACATGGGATACATTGCCTCCTTCACCGAGAGAAATCTCTCCGAAGACGAAATAATGTCGTCCAGCGTACTCCAACTGCAAGAGATTTTTCGAAGTGGAAAGGTTATATATTGCCCCCATAAACCCATTTACTACATGAAATCTTTTATAACGTATTTGGAAGTCATAAGAATATTATTACTATTACGTTATTTTGGAGGATGGTTTTCATAAGGCTTGCCGAAATCATGTCAGGGGTTTCCCTTTAGTTCTTTTGCTTCCCTGTCTTTTATGTCGTGTACGCAATTGGACTAATTAAGATACTGAAGAAATAATATGAATAGATATTAGTTACGTAATGTTTAATATAATAGGGGTTGATTGCTGACGTATTGCCGTAAAATATAATTATTTAATAAATATTCACACTAAGCCATCTTAGTGAAATGATGAGGTTCAGATGTACTTAAGCAAACTAGAAGCACTCTTTTATGAATGAAAGGGTCTCAGTTCCAATTTTCATTGTAATGTGTCTTGGAAAGGAAGCAGCTCTTCTAATGAAGGAAGTAATGGCAGCGTTGGTTAATGAAGCCATTTTATGTCAACTGTTCTTTGTGCGGACATCTTATCTTTATAGCATCCTTATACTAGAGGGAAGCTTCCCCTAAAGTGATTTCATCGTAAAGGTATCTTTTAAGATCTTGTCTGAATTTTTCTTTTCTTATCGTTGCACTTCGTCTGATCATCATATTTCATGTCGAGTATAGTGCCTCCTTGATATGTTTCTATCTAACAATTATTTTTCATATCATGAAAATTAATATCCAGTTCTATATTACTAAGACAGATAGAAGCTCCAAGACTGCTACCGTAATTCAGAACATTAACGGGTAGGTGACCAGCCTACACTCCTTGCGGCATTTCATGATTTAGAAAAATATATATATATATATCTATCAAACTCATGAATTTCCGAACCCATGCTTGCAAGACAAGGACTGCTAGAGCATCGGGTATCTTCTTTCCGTAATTATTATTCTTAATACTGTATTATTAACACAAATTCATGTGAACTTCATTAATATTAACGTGCTCTGTCACAACGTATAAAAAAATTGCTCTTAAAATACACTTAACCATAATCTGGTTGAGGGACGAGTCTTGGAACTGCTGTACATGAGGGAGGGTTAGCTGTGGCAGAAAAAAAAAAATCTTACTGAGTAGGAACAAACGAGATTACTCTTCGCAGGACACGACGTCAGTCAACAGTTTAAAAAATGAATAAATAACTGATCGCCCCACCACTTCTCTCAAATTCACCACCATCACACCGTAGCGTCGCAACACATCCCAGGTGTAAGAAGTTGTCGGGCTATGAAAAAGTAACGTGCATCGTATATAACAACCTCCTCTCTCCCAATCTCAGTTTCTTCCCACCTTTCTACCTCCACTCTCTCTCTCTCCCTACCTGCAAAGCCTCCCACCTCCTTATTTCCATCACGTCCCTCTCAACCTCCATTACTTCTCACCTTCCTACCTTAAACTCCTCCTTGTCACCGTTATTGCCGTCCACAGTCTCTCTCTCTCTCTCTCTCTCTCTCTCTCTCTCTCTCTCTCTCTCTACCTCCGTTACTTCCAAATCTCACCACTGTGTTTCCCTTCCCTGCTTTCATTACCTCTCTTCAGATACTCCTTCTTCCTTCCTCTCTCTATATCGGTATCCATAACATCCCTACTTCTACCTCTTCTGCCTCCTCCAACAACCTGTCTCTGCCACCCCCCACCCCCACAATCTCTACCTCTTCTTGCTGTGCTGACTTCATTAAAGCCCCCTTCCCGCTTAGACCACCTCTCATCTTTTTTATCGCAACCCTCCCCCCTGTCTCTGTTTCCGCTGTTCCTACCACCTTGTCCCCACTTCCTCTCTCCGCACCGTTTGCTACACTATTTTTCTCTGAAGGCAGCTCTGTTTTTTCCTCGTTCAGACCTGTATCCTTTTCTCGTGCCTCCATTTCCATACATCTGCCATCCAATTCCCAATTCTTTTTCAGCCTTTCTTCCTTCTTTCCCTTATTTCCTACTTTTCTGTCCAACCTTCGCCCTGCTGTCTCCTTGTCCTCATTTACCGCACTTCACGATTCCTGAATATTTTAATACTTCCTCTACCTTCCGGGGTGGGTTTAATTACTCCCATTGCATTCTGTCATCCTTCGTCTTTCCACTTTGTCAGTTTCAACTAACCTCCATTTATTTAACACTTTTGTCCCACCACTGCTTTGAATATCATCTCATCATTCACCTCTCTCTCTCTTTCTTTCTCTCTTACGGTGCTGTTTGTCCTTCATTACCTCTTCGTTCTTCAAATCTCAGTTTCCATTCCCTCGTTCACCTTTCACCTCCAGCTCCAATGGATAATTGGCCCTCAGCTCCCAAGTAGCCTGCACTGTACATTTATTTTTTTTTCTCTGCAACTTTTTCTACATTTCATTTCATATTCACTTTTGTATTCTCTTTTCAGCCATCGTTCACCTCATCAGAACCCCAATCATACCTCAGGTCCTCGTTTCAACTTCTCATCTCTCCTTCCCGTAGCTTCCACAGCAAACTTATTATTTATATTTCAAATGCTTATAAGTGTAAACCAGACTTAATATTTTTTCTTTTTCATAAGTGAGGATGGTGCGAGCAAACTCCGAGAATCTTTCGCCTTTTTTTTTTTCCTCACTGTCACCCGTCATTTGTAATTATTTAAGTACTGTATATATCGGCAACAAATATTGCCTTCCAAATCTTTAAAATTTTTACATTATCCTTCACTTTTTCCATTGCTACATTCACGATACTACGTTTCTTCTTTGGGAACATCAAATTTAGTCTTGTTAACCATGGCTCCTCTCTAGTCATTCCCAGTCATCACTTTCTAAATAGTCATTCCATTCTTTGCTAGTGTTCCTTCCTTTGTAGAGTTCTCCCATTCCATTAGTATCCTTCATTTCTTTTGTATAAAATTCCTGCAAATTGTTTCCACAATATTTTCCATTTTTGCAGAGAATTTCAGGCTAACTTTCCTACCAAGCTCTTCATTGGTCATTATTTATTTTTCTTTCCTAATCTGTTCATATTCTTCTTTTCTTAGTATTTCTCATTACTTCTCTGGTCCATTGATTTCAATGGACGACTGAAAGGTTAATGGCCTATTAGGATTTTTTAGCAGTGTAGTCAAAGGCTCATTACTTTTTCTGACTACAGTACTCTGAATGATGAGCGGAATCTAATTATGCTCGCTGGTTAACTAGGCTTCCAGTCCTCATCCCAGCATTACAGTCAATCTACCCCTTCCCTTATCTTAACCTCGTCCTATGAGGATATTCTTTAATTTCTGCCAGATTTATAGAAACAAAGGTGACCTGTGCTAATGCAAACTTCACGGAATTATAAGCTTGCTGAGTGTTGTGACTACGTTATATGGATGAGTATTTTTAAAAACGATAATAGAGATGTTGGAAGATTTGGTTAGTGATAAAAGTGTTAGTTTCCAGAGACGTATAGGATGAGTAGGTCAGATACGAGTATTTACAGTTCAATGGGTCAAAGGAAAAAAAGGTAAAAGGGACTGCAAGACATTATTTAGATTTTAGAAAAGTCATTTGACAAAGTGCACAAATGTTAGGTACGTACTGTTCAGAAGAGATTAAATTCTGTGAAATGATGGGAAAAAGAGAATAAGTTTTCAAGATAAGGGAACGTTGAACCTTCGCCACATCTCGTCAAGCTGTAGACAATTCTGTGTGCATAAAGCTTCGAACCGGGCAGGGAGATCTCTGTTTCTGATGGTTCAAATAAAAGTAAATGATAGCTTTAACAAATAACATTTCTTTACTTACAAAATCTCTACACATCACAACACGGAATTAGGTTCTTTTATATAATAAACAACTGCACAGAGGGACGCTCATAACCTAACCAAAATAAGTTACAAACTTAGTATCCATCAAACACGTCTGCCAAAAGAGTACACACGAAATGGGAATTGTTTCTTCACTAGGCTGCTGTGTACAAGTTAACAAATTCGTAACTTACGATACGACGTCATGGAGTACTTATTACACTATGTCAGTAAGTGGCATCAATTATCCTCAGAAGAGGTTGGAAGTCAGAGTAGTGAGTCTTCTACCTCTAGCCACTGTTATATACCAGTTGCCACGCCTCTCCTCCACTGACCTATCTGACAGCAGGGCTATATCACTTTCCAGTCATCTCCTACATGAAAAGTGACGCCCACACGTACTGGACTAATTCCGACTCGAGTTCCATCTCTACCAAGGGAAGAGACACATACTGAGCTATTCCCTGTAATAAAACACACTCATCAGGTTCAGCTACTTCTATGATCCCATTCAGCATAATAAACTAAAGCATCTGTGTCTCGGAGTATGGTGACTTCCTTAGCATTTTCACCATCATTTGACACTAGTCCTCTAGAAATGAAATTGCTGAACAGGGTGTCTTGGGAGAGTCACTTTGTTTGCTGTCTTAGGAAGAATGCTCTGATGGAGTCTTATTACCACTTTCATTAATTCCCGACAGCTGGACTATCCCAGTCTCACTGGTGTTCAATATCAGCTTAACAGGTGTCTGACTATAAATAACTGACTCCTCTTTCTGACATTAAAGTCACCAAACACCTGCTGAAGATGTGTCTGACTACCATTCATCCTGTCTATTTCTGGTTGTCCACTTTCAGTATTAGCATTCCTCCAAGTATTTACCAGAGCAACATATTTACCTCTGCGGTTTCCCCTCCTCTTCTGCCAGCACTACATGACCCTTTCAGTTACAAGACTGATAAATCCTGTAACTTCGTACTATCCCTTTGGCATCAATGTTCCCACTCTCTTTGGTGGAACTAACATGCTCTGGTTTTACAGTTTTTCCAGCAGTGTCATCTAATTTCACATTACTGGTTTGCAGGAAGAAGAGTTAACAGAGTCTATTTGGTCCACTCTCCTACATCTACCAAATGAATGAGGTTTAGAATCATACATTTAGATAATACCATAATTATCTGCCAGAACAGCTGCCTCAGCCAGGTTAGCCACCCTTTCCTCAACTAGATGATTGGCAACATCCATGGTAACATTCCTAGTGAAGTCTTCCAAGATCATAAGTTCTCTCAACTTAGTAAAATCCACTGATCAGATAAATATTGAAGTACTCTAGCATATTCCACGTTGGTCAGATCTCTTTGTTTATAAATTGCAAGCTTCTGGTACGAGCTGATGAGCCTTAAAAAATGCATCTTTTACCAACTTCATAATCAGTATAGTGGTCAACTGCTAAAGTAGTGTAGGCCTCCTCTACCTTACTTACCTTTAAGGACACCTTACTATACTACTGACCAAGAATGTCTAGGCCAGGAGAGACGAACTGACACCTTCTCAAATATTTGAAAGTATTTGGAGACATCTTGCTCACCAAAGGGAAGGACTAACTTTATCCACTTGGCATCATCAAAAGATTTCACTAACATAGATGCTACGAGGGCTGGGTGAACCGCCAAGGGGCCACAGCTGGTATTCATGATTTTGTTAAAGCTGTTTTTTTTTTCACGTACAGTACCTGAAATTGTCTCATTTGCAACTGAAACGTAGTTAATTCAGGTTGTGCATTAACATTAGTATTTGCGATATTAACATCTACATACTGAGGAGTATCATTGTGAATAGGTGACTCTCATTCCCCCAAACTGGGATTCCGATCATTCTCATCATTGCGACCAGACGGTTCATGTGTCTTAAGCTCAAAATCAGATGAGGTAAAATCATTTTCAGTCACTTCACACCCCCAAAACATTGTTTCATGGGCCAGACAAGTAAACTATTTTTATTGATACTGCTGGGAAATTTTGCTCTTAAGACATGAGCAGCCAGCTTAAGATCAGACTTAGGAAGATTTTCCATTTCAGATTGTCAAGGCTCAGTTTCTAAAAATGTTCTTCCATCATTGAAACTCTTCAACATCGTGTCTGTTAATTGGATAATTGGGTTCAGAGCAAAATCACGTGCAGTCTTGCAGAGGTCGCCATTTTAATCACATTACGAACCGTGTAGGGAGATCTTTCCCCTGAGGGCTCAAAAATAAATTTTAACGACTGCACACATGATCTTACTTTCCTTACAAAGTCTCTACACAGCACATAACAGAATTAGGTTCTTTGTATAATAAATAGGTGCACAGCTGGGCATTCCTAACTTGACCAGAATAACTTACAAACTTGCTCAAACAGGATCAGTTAGACGCTTCTGTTAATAGAGCACACACTAAATGGGGATATTACATTATGAGGCTGCTATGTAAAAGCTAACATAAAAACATATTTGTAACTTACGATACGACGTCTTGGAGTACTTCTTACACAAGGCCACTTGGTAACTTATGCTAGGGAAAGTTGCCTAGAAGAGGCTGGAGTGAGAGTAGTGGGTCTTCCACCTGTAGCCACTTTGATATATCTCAGTAGCCACGCTTCTTCTCCTCCACTGACCTATATGATATCAGGACTATGTCGCATCCCAATCATCTCTTACAAGAGGCTGTCATGGCAGGCGATTGTGCTTTGATTGACTAGTGCATCCTATAGGGGCATTCCTCATCACCTGAGTTCGACTCTACGTCCCTTTCTTTCATGTAATTTGACACAGGTTGATCACTATCATATTTATTACATCCGATATGGTCCCTGCTAGATCAGGTCACAGCTGAATAAACAAAGGGGTCAGACAAGATAAGCTGCAGGTAAGGTCAACCATCACACGGCTGGACTCAGATGAAAACTTCACATGGTTGGATAGCAGGCTGATGGCAAGTCAGGGTCAGTCTTCAGATTAGCAGCTGGATAGTGTGCTTGTAACAATGCTTCTCATTGCCTTAAATCATCTACCTGCCAGACTTCTGTTTAAAACCATCAGTGATTGGGCAGTAAATAGAAGACGAAGATTTGAAAAATGGGGAAGACTCCCCCTAACCACTCCTCTTGATGTCTCGTCGTGCCCTGTGTCCCTCCTATTCTCTAGATTTTTGTCTCTCAAATTTTAGCCTAGTCTGGCTGCTGACGTGAGTGGAGAGTGGAATCGGGTCACGGGGTAGGGGGTTAAAAGGGTCTCAACTCCCAAGTATACAATCAAAGATAATTACAAACGTAGTATTTACACAGAAAATACTTTTGGAGGCCAATACAGGCAGGGCTTTTAAGCTGCTATCACACGGTGACACTGTATGCAGTGTGTAGAACAGAATGGACGTCCAAAGGCAGCGTTCCCTATTACACGGTGTGCATCAATGGCTACCTTCTTGTTTATCGAGTTCAGGTCACTTGGGTGGTCACAGCCAAGGTCACCTGCCCCGACCCCGTAGCAGGCGAAGTGTTTATCAATACTAACAATGGACATGAACCAACTAATGACTTTTGCAATGGGTATTACAGTAACTACCCTGCAAGAAGAAGAAGAAGCTTCCGGAAGAAGGAAAAGAAGGAGGGCACTGTGGAGGAGGGAGTGCCTCGCATGGACAAGAAGGCAGCCAGTACAGAAACCTGGTCCAAGAACCGGCCTTGGAAGATCACGAGAGATTTAGGAGATGGAAGCGAGTTGACTAAACCCGGTTCATTTACCTGCCAGAGCCGGTGAGACCTGCTATCAGCAAGCTTGATAAAAGCATGAGGAGAGCAGTTACACCTCAGAAACGTCTAGCAATAACACTTCGCCGTTTGGGAAAGAGTTGTATAGCAAAAGATTACACAAAGTTTACTAAAGGTAGTAAAATAATCATAATTCTGAAAACAGTTTCTGTTCTGAATGTGGAATTCAAATCAGCAGACAACGCACATTACTCAGTCACAACTACTAAGCCACAATGACATAAAAAAAGAACTGTACAATTTGAAAGAAATAGAAATGAGTAAAGAAATCATTAGGATTTGGTGCTGTGTTCATTCACCATTGCTATAAAGTTAGTGTTTACGGTCTTCCAACCTCTTTCCTTATTTCCCCAGGGAAATTCAGGTGGCCGTTTACGGTCAGAATTACCTCCATCTGGTGTGAAGTAATGTACATCTGGGACCATAACTGTAGGTTATTCAAAAGGTGACAAGCATTTTCGCGTGCAGGAATATCATTTAAATTTGTCTTTTGAATTTAAATATGACACGGACAGCTCCAGTTTTGCATTATCAGTATTTTAATGGTTACAGCAAGTTTTTACCAGACCTGAAATTAAAGTAGGTACTCATAAGCTTTACAGTACTAATGATCTGTCTGAAAATTTTGGAAAACAAAATTATTAAGTCATATTCAATGAAACATTGTAAGAGCAAAGCATATTGTGAAGTCAAAATACCGACTGAGCTCAGTTAATATAATTGTCCCCTCGCTGCTTGGGTAATTAACAGCCAGCGCCAACCTTCCCTGTTGTGTTGGTGGTGAAAAAATTATGTTAGGCGCGACGGCGGGCCTCCCATCCCAACACCGAGGGCTGGCCAGCAGTGGCCGTGATTCTATTTACTCTCTCCACTGGACTCACTTGTTATCATCAGTAGTGGGGAGTGTCAGCTAATATGATGGAGCTGCGCCTCTCTTTACATAGACACGAAGGACTGGGAGGGACGCCAGAGGCTGAGCGGGAGTGGACAGAGAGTGCAAGTATAAGGGACATTTCAGCTGGTAGTACCCAAGAAAAAAAATGGGCAAGCACGAAATGTGAAAATAAAGTGGATGAACTTGTACTGCAAGAGTTTTTTCTTCCTAGCTACAGTTAGACGCTCATACAGTTTAGGAGTGGCTTCTCGTTCTCTAAATGTTAGAGGTACTGTATTTGCGCGCGTGTGTGTGTGTGTGTGTGTGTGTGTGTGTGTATACTCATACCCACAAGCAGTCGTTTTCAATATCCATGCACATTACCTCATACATTTAATCTATATGTGCTTCACCACACAAAATTTTCATCAGCTAATTTTAAGTTAAAGTTTCTTAATCAAAGTGATGGTGGTGATTACGCATAAAAGCGAACTGAAATTATGATACAAGTCTCGGTATGAGAGTAAAGAAACACGAGGAGAAATATGTAAATCTAATGTAGCGAGAGAAACACACATGATACTGTTCCTTACACAGTGTTACCACACCAAAAGATTCGTACTATGCAGCCAGATAATATGGACGATCTTCTGCTGCTGACTGTAGATGTGACAGGGGTAGTAATACCTAATACGTCCATTTACTTGGTATCGTGGAATATAAGAAATCATTCCCAGTAAAGTAATAGACGGTTTCCACATAGACAGATTACTTTGACATACTATTGTGGAAATATCCATGGTGATTAATGAACATACAAAAATGTGGAATCTCAAAATTCTTGTGTACATATAGTAAGGCGTGTGAACCCGAGTTTTCTCTTGTAAAGCCCTAAAAAAAAAAAAATTAGAAGAAAAATGGAAAGGGTGTCTGTGGCTATCGGCCCAACGAACAAGTATGCCACGTTTGATGTGCACTGATGAAAGAATACGAAATGGAGCCAAGATGAAATAGGTAGGGAAGCAAGAAAGAAATGGAGGAAATACAGTAGCTCTGCAAACTATTGTGTGGAGAGCTAATACGATCAAACAGAGGAGAAGAAACGAGCTGAGACATGAAGGAGAAACTAGAGAAGGTTAATGAACGAGTGAAATGAACTGAGAGGAGGCACGGAAAGTGACGTGAAATGAAGCAAACTGAGGCAAAGTGAGGTGGGTTAGACTGTGGGAAACTCAACACTTTACAACCGGTGCCGCTCCGGCATTATAGCCGTCCTTTCACCAGGTTATGGGCTACGTCCCTAAATTTGTGATGCGTTTCCAAAATTTAATAGCCATTATACTGAGACAAGTTGGTATTTCAGGGTCGCTCTCACCGCGACCTGGATCTCTCTCCTCTCCAGGTCCACGACAGTTGAAGTCTGATCACTTTCTCTTGCCTAGGTTTTCTTGGTAATTGACAAAAAACGGTCTGTCATTTACTAGAAATTGCTGACAGATTAAAAAATAAGTCGTACCGGCATTCAGAAAATTACTTAACGCTAAGAATCAAGGCTGCTTTAGTTTCCCTCGTTCCCAAATCTCTGCTCATTTACAGCCTTTGGCATTGCATCCTGCAAGTATATTACGAATTACTGATGAGTCATGTAAACTTGCATCGAAGTCAGGAAGAGGAAAGC
>JAGKTI010004930.1:34678-47714 GCA_018397915.1 Birgus latro
TGTTGTACGTAATTGAGCTATTTGGCCTCGGATGTGGCCTTTGTAGCACTCAGAGTTGTATGCGCTAAATGCTAACTAATAGCGAACATAAATGTCATCTGTGATGCTGTAAGCGTAATAGCGTAAAGAAACACACACACACACACACACACACACACACACACACACACAACGTAAGTAATAAGTGCGATCAGTAGTAACTGTTAAGTGATGTTTTAAAGCAACATTGCACATAAAATATGCGCAACAGCAAATAAAGATGATATTCATTATTCCATGAAAGTTCAGTTACTTGTACTTCAGTAAAGTATATTTGGCTTGTCTAGAATCTAGCAAATGTGTGAAGATTTCTGTTTAAGTACAACAACCTGGTAAATTTAATTTACTGAATAGTCTGAAAATTTAATGACCAATATCCATCTAAATCGATATAATTTACCCACCAGATGTTGACCATAGATCTGGAATAATTAAGAGTAGTTAAATTTTCCAATACATATTTCAGAGTGTTCAGAGTGGCAATCAGCACTTTCCACTGACACATCCCTCTTGCTGGAGGTGTACTGAGGATGGGCTTCGGTACAGCACGGAGACAGTGATGGAAGGAGAAGAACTTTCAAGGCCTCAGTATTGTAAATAGAGCCAGACTGACTGAGGGAACGAGGCTGCCAATTGTACCGCACTTCGTCCATAACTGGAAGATTTTTTTTTTTATTAGTTTTATCCACGTCTTTTCGTCTCTTGCAGCAAAAGAAGTTATACCAGTAAAGTGTCCTTTTTGAACGCGTGACGAGGAAGCGAGCGCCATGTTATCACAGTTTTTCTCTGACAAATTATTTCTTCATAATGGTAGCTGAACAATGAAAAATATACTGGAACGAAAGACATTCTCTCACATACACCTACACACACACACACACACATGAACATGCGCACAGAACATTCAAACACAGAAATGGAGTGTTTTCCCTTGGTGATTTCATCATCAAAACATAGCAAAAACGTTAAGGTAAACTTATAGACGGAATCTCCGATATTTAATTGCTAGAGCTGATGCCAATAAACACAGTGTTACGACGGAAAATATTTCTTGATTTGATTTCGTAACTGAGGCGTTCATCGAATAGAGACGAAAGCTCCCTTGGGAAACTCGAGATTCCAGAGGGTTCCTACGCATTTATGGGTGAGTTTTTAGTTAACAAATTTTATTGAATGAATGTTTCACATGCAGAAAGAATTTTAACCCCATTTCGCATAGGAGTAAAGTTATTAGCTTCTGCTTAGCGTGACGGTCGGGGTCGGTCCTGGCTCGCTCATTTCCAAACATAACTGAAAGGAAACATTGCTCACTCTCTCGTAATAATTTGAATAACTACATAGATTTGTACCATTCATGATGGAGGAGTCGCTGGATAACAGCTATCTGAGACATTTTTTTTTTTTTTGCTAACCTTTCATCTGTTTTATTTGGAATTCATACTAGTCTTGAAATGCCCACAGAAAGAATTTCACTAGACACAGCTGATTCTCGAACTACAAAAACATTATATACAGATTGACTATAAATTAATGAAACAAGGAAAGGTGACGATCTAAAAGCAGTTAGTCATCAATATCCCCTCATCCCATCAAATGTCACCCCTCTCCTCGTCCATCAGGTTTTCCATTTTTCTGTACTCCTCGGTATTTTTCCTCATAACCTTCCTTGTCATTTTCCTGCTTGTTTTAGCTCGTTTTCCCTCTTTCCTCATTTACTTCTGAGTTTGTTATTAGTTATCCTTTATCCAAAAGTATTTTTCTCTCTATTTCTCATATCGCCTTCAGAACTGTTAGGTCTCCTATTTTCTCTTCTTGTATACAGTCCCCATATCCGATGAGACAAATTCATTGTGTGTGTGTGTGTGTGTGTGTGTGTGTGTGTGTGTCAGAGCATCAACTATCTTCCCAGTTTTACCTGAAGACTATTGAAAATTAGCGAGAAAAGAATATCGAAATCCTTCTTGGGGTAATGCATATGTCGGCTAGTTCAACTTCTACTCACAGAATCTTAAGAAGATACTTTTTGCCCTTACTGTACATCTCTGCATCCCTCTACAAGTTTCCGTCTCTATTCCACCACCACTCCCCAAACCCCACATAACCCATTACACCTGGCATGCCTCATTTTCGTTTTCCTTCCACTGTTTCGTCCCTCCCAAGTTCTTATATTCTCCATAAGTTATATTCGGCGAGATTTTCATTATTACGTTTTTAATCTGACATAAAAATTTCAACTGGAATTTCGATATCGAAGAGCCCTCGAAAGTGGACTGAGAGTAGTGGCTAGCAATCACAAGCAATAACTCCCATCAGCAGCGTGGCGACACATGAGCGAGAAAAATTAGTTTGCATTTATCGTACAGCGTTTGACTGCACTAAATTATTACACCCTCGCACGCAGGGCCAGGAGGTTATATGTTTGGTCCAGTTTGTCAGTCTCTCTGTCTGTATGTTGGCAAGATTATAATATACCGGTATAAAATATATAGATGAAATTCACCAACCTTGGAACATTGATTTAGGACCATCGGATGAACAGAAAAGTAATTTTTGGCAGAAAATAGGTATATGTCAAGAATAAAGTCAGATTTTAAAAAAGTTTTGATCAGATTTTGACCATACTCGATGGAACGATTGAGGGATGGTAAAAAGTGAAGTTACTGTATTTGAGAACAATCGGTCCAAGGTAAAGGTCACAGAACGAGGTCAAAGGTTCGGCCTCCAACTCAGATACATCTGGTTCAACTGGGATCAAAGGCGGTAGAAGAGTTTTAGGTTAAGCGAAGATGAAATTATAATTTCAGGTTAATATGTCAAGGGTAAAGTCACACGGTAAGATCAACTTAAATACTTTAAATTCGCTGTGAACCAAACTTGTTTGATGAATACAGAATCGGGTAAGGATGAAATGAATCGATTTTGAGAGCAATCAGTCATGGGTCACAGATATACTGCAGGGTCAAGGATCAGCTTTAAAGTCTATCCACATGGTCAGTGGGCGCCTATCAAGTACTAGAACGTTGTTCACCAGTCTCGAAGTATGGTGACGAATGACGCCATAAACAGTTGAGCAGAAGCGGAGAAGGCGATTCACTTCATCACGGTTACGTAATTATTTTCCAAAAATCTACCCCATCCGTACTATAAAAGAAAAAAAAAAAGAGGTTCCCACTGACAGTGTGAACAGACTCTTAGACAGATTGTTCTGCACGAGTATTGCACTCTCTAAGCGCTTCCTCTTTTTGGTCTTAAATTTTTTAATTGTTCAGTGATATCTGTTTTCTGTAATTTTTTTTTTTAGATACTCCCTTTTCCCCTTTGTATTCTTACCCCACTTGTCCTCACTCACACCTATCCACATTCCCACCTGTTCCCTTTCACACCTCTCCACCCACACCTGTTCCCAATCACACCCATTTCCACTCACACCTGTCCACACCCACACTTATCACCAGCCACAGGTGTCCACTCTCACCTGTCCCCATTCACACTGTCCTCCACCCACACTAGTTTACTCGCTCCTGTCCCCACTCACACCATTCCCCATCCAGACTTGTCCACCCACACCGGTCGCCTTCCATACTTGTTCACCCACACCTTTTCCCACACACCTGTCCCCACTCACTCCTATCACCATCCACACCTGTCCCCACCCACACTTGTCCCTACCCACATTTGTCCCCACCCACACCTGTCCCCATTCACACTTATCCCCACTTACATTTATTCCGATCCACACCTGTCTCCACTCACACCTGACTACCCACACTTGTCCATCCAAACCTGTGTTCCCACAAATCTCCCCACCCGCACCTGTCCCTACTTACTCCTGTCCCCATCCGCAACTGTTTATTCACCCCTCTCCACCCACAACTCTCCCCATTCGCACTTTTCCTCATCCAAAACCTGTCTCCACTCACACCGGTCCCCACCTGCACCTGTCCACCCACACCTGTACCCAGTCACACCTCTCCCAAGTTATACCTGTCCATTCACACTTATTCACATTCACATCTGTTCCCACTCCCACCTCTACACACTTACACCTGGCACCACTCACATCTGCCACCGCTCACACCTATTCCCACTCATGCCTGTCTCAACTCACGCTGGTGTCCACACACTTGTCCCCATTTACACGGTCCCCAAATCACACATGTGGACAACTCACCTGATCACATTCATATCTGCTGAGTAACATGCACGTCTTGAAATACTCGTACAGCCAGCAGTTGTGACTAGGTTATTTTGGAAAATGTTTAGCTGTTATAAGAATCTGTTGCGTATTTTCCTAAATACTCCTTAGCAGCTGCTTGTCCTCGTTCTCAGTCGTTTGTTATCCAAATGTCTTTTTTTTAATACCCTTTATACTAACTGCTGAAGGTGATGAACCCATGCTCTTATACATAAACTTTCTTTACCTTAAGCTATGTATGAGACTGCTTGATTATACGTTTATTTTAACTCATACAGCAACTAACACATTCCCATCGAAACTACTAGCATGATTGGTAAAATGAAAAAAAATGATACAAAAGATAATGAACAATATTACTTTTGAAAGTAAAGAGCTGCTGCTAAAACGGTTGTCCTGTGAAGTGAGATACGCTTATCATAAAGAAAAGGTTACCATTCTTTATATTTTTCTGGGTCTTTACGCCCAACACCCACACTCAACCGCTAACCTCCGCCAGAGTCGTTTCACCCTCTCCATCAGCTCATTCTTCTCTGGCGACGCAAGCTCTGGGGAAATCAAAAGAAGAATCATCACAGCAGTAGCTCTCGCTGCGGGTCTGTGGATTTAGAGATCATGATTGGGAGTTCCTCGCGGTGGAAGAAGATAAGGAGGGAGGATAGAACGAGAGTGAGGAAGGAAGTATATTAGAATGATAAGAGACGGTGTGTGAGGATTAGGATGATAGCGGAAAAGGGAGTTTTGGGTTATAATGTAGAGGAACAGGAGGAGGAGAGAGAGGGGAGTAGTTGTAAGGATATAAGGATGGTGTTCCAGGAAGGGAGGGAGGAGGGTGACTGGATGAGAATTATGATGATATGGGTGAACATTTGCATCATGCGATGATAAACCTAAAGCAAGGGAGAACGGTAAAGACGAAAGAGGAAGAAAAGTGTAAGATTCTGATAATGGTACTGGACTGGAAATGAGCATATAGAGAAATTACATTTTGCAAGGAGGTGGAGGTGAAAAATGAGTAGGTGTTATTTAGATTAACTCTAGACTTCGAGATACGCAGGAAAAGATAACATGCATTGTTTGAGTATTAAGGTTTCACCTAATTAATATTCTCTCACAACACTCGTGCGTGTAGCGTTATTGTATGTACTAGTTCGGGAGGAGAAGTGAATGTGAGTGTATTGTGGAATTATTGGTATTTTTTCTTTTTCATATGTCCGACCCTGGGCATAGGCTTCATAGCCTGCTCTCAAGGCTCAGTAGTCCTCCTACATACCATACATCTCTACATGTCACCACGCCGCTAACACTCACCGTCCATACTGAATATATGCTAGGGCTGTCTTATACAGGACTGGTGTATTGGTACTAGTGGGGGCATTTTTACGACATGCCCGCTGGTCTTCTGGTAGATCAGTAAAGTCTGATTTTATGAAATTCAAATCCTTAAACTGTTCATTGCCCCAGCGGGGATTTGAATCTGGGTCCAGTAGGACCGCAGGTCTCCTCTCTACCGACTGAGCCACCACGCAAGCGTGATAAACTGAAGCGCCTTCTCCGCTTCTGCTCAACTGTTTATGGCGTCATTCGTCATCATACTTCGAGGCTGGTGAACAACGTTCTAGTACATGATAGGCGCCCACTGATCGTGTGCATTTGATATTTCAAGAATTTCCAGAGGGACCTGGAGGTATGAGTGTAAGTAAAAGTTGATTTGATTTATCTTTATTAGAGATCTGCCTTCGTTATGGGGATGGACCTCTCCAGGTGACCTTGCTTACATCATCCAGTGCTGGGTCAGGAAGTGGGTGATTACCCACACAATGAATGAACTTAATGTGATGGGGCGCGATGACAGAACTGACTGCCTGACAAGGTGCTTGAATGGCTGGTTTTTGGGTCCCTCTGTGGTGAGCCAGGGCCTTTGTCATTTTACCTTAACTTTGCTGAATATTGCAACCAATCCGACTTGAATACTGAGTTTTAATAATCGGTTAACAAAAGAAAGTGATGCAATGGAAATGATATGGTGGCGTAGAATTGTCTAGCCACTGACACTGAGTATCTTGACAGTGCAGTTCTCCTGTTAGGCCATCATTACTGTGTCCTGTCTCCTGAAATTCTCTTCTTTCGTTAAAATCCAGGTAAATCTTGTTACAGATTCTAACATTTCTTTTTCCTCTTTTACAGCGCAAAATTAGAATCAATATATTAATTTCGACTCTAAGCACTGCATGTACGCTTCAGTCTTTCTTTCATCACCAATTCCCTTGTACTTTGTATCTTTGCACCACAGTCAACGCATGACATCCGTCTTTCCTATTAACGTTTTGACTTCGCTCTCACCTCGATAATCTCTACACTTTCTCCTCCCTCAGGGCCTCAATGATTCCCTCTCATCTCCCACTCCCTTCCATGATACCTGTTTTCTTCCATCTTCCCTGACCCCTCATCCAACCCCAACCTTCCTCTTTTTACTCTCCCACCGCTTCTAAACTTTTCGCTTTCTCCTCCCAAAACCCTCACACGACTGGACTTTGGCGCAACCCTTTGCTTTTGAGCTGATAGTGTGAGTTTGCTTCTTGTGTGGCACTCAGGCGAGCACCCGGCAGGGGGTTTTGCATATGAATGTTCGTTTTTTACTCTTACCTCATCAGAAACTCATTATCAAGCAGGAATATGAAAATACTGAACGCCTGTGCACGACCACTGCGATACAGTTATAAACACTTCTGTGAAGGCACTGTAGTTTACCTAATTTTATAACCTGTGCCCTTTGTTTATTGCAGCATAACTAAATATTGTAGGTAAACGACAGTTTTATCTATCAGTCAGTCAAGCAGCCAGTCAGTCAGTCGGTCTATCTATATGTTTAGCCATCTATCTGTATCGATGTATCTATCAATCAGTCCAAGTATCTATAAAATTATTTTGTTTATGTATGTATGTTTGTACAGTGTTTTGCCTTAAACGTCTTCAGCTATCTTTATTTTTGCTACCTACGGACAATTTTGTTCAGTTTACGAAGGTTATTCGAGGTGAAGAAAATTAGATATTGTCCCTTTGCCACTGGGATACCCTCATAATTATACTCGGTTTCTTTTATCGAGGAGAATATGCACTTGACAGGTTGGTGATGACTGCCTGAATGCAACATTTGCTTCATAATCTCTTTACTCGTTAGCATTATTAGTTGACAACATATATATGAAGGGGATCCCCAGTCATTTTGACGACTTAATCAAGATTAAGTCAAATTCCAAGAGTTCAAGAAGTTCCCCTAGGCTGAACAAAACCGCCTGGAGATCACAAGGCTAAAAACAGAAAAGACGTCGAGTGGCCGGAGGGGTTATTGCAAGTTAATCCCGCTATTGGTTTCAACAGTACTTCGTTCCACCCATTCCTCATTTCAATTTTCATTGCTTGCTTGTTTGTTTGAAAGATTGAACAATTGATCGATTCACTGATGATACTATGCACGGCAGTGTAAGAACAAAAGCAATTGACGTTAAACGTCAAAAAGTAAAATAAAAACAAATACAAAAACACACAACAAATGCACACTGTAAAATCATACACAATTCACTGTTGCTTTAAACTCATTTTTTCTCTTCTTTCTTTTCCTATGCTACATTTCTAGCTAATGGTGTCGTTAAATACTCTCTCCCTTCTCAATTTTCCACGTATCTTCTCATTCTGCCTCTCATACCGATTCAGCTGCTTTTCTCTGTCTGCTCCACAGTAAGTCCACACTGATCCCTCCATTCCTCAGTAACAAGTAAGAGGAAGTTCAAAGGATTAGGAAGAACGAAGTGTTGCATAACAGACCAAGGTAGGACAAGCAAAGTTAAAAATTACAAAAGATGAAACTGCAAAAGTAGAGGAGACAGTAGGGGGACGGTACACAAAGGAGGTTCGAGGAATGACACAGCATAGTAGGGAGTTACACAGTAGGGAAAATAGGAAAGAGGAAGGCAACAGAGGGAAAGCAACAGGGAAGGGAAGGTAGGAGAGAGGAAGGCAGTGCTGGGGAAACAGCAGGTGAAATGCAGTAATAAAGATGGGAATGAGGAAGACAAAACAGGGAAAGGAACAGGAGAGACCTAGATGACATGACAGGAGAGAGAAAGGAAGTGCAGGGGGAGCAATTGGAGAAACACAGAAGGGAAAAATGGAGAGGAAAGCAGTACAGGAGAAGCAAGGGAAGAGAAGCAGTAGGAATAATAGTAAAAAGGAGAGTAGTTAACCCTTTGGCTCCCAGAGTTCCTGTACGAGGGATTTTACTGGAAGAGCATTAAGCGTACCGCCCTTCGCCTAACGGCACATAGTCGCGTGGCTCATAGGTCCCTAAATCGGGGTTCCCTTCTTTATTAAACTTTGAAAATGCTCAGTTCCGTCCTATATTGAGGACGCTGGGCACAAATGAGTTAAAGAGAAGCAATTGGAGAAAAAAGTAGGCGAGGTAAGAAACTAGAGGAATCCAGTAAGAGGAATGACGTAAGCAAATGAGTCAGCAGGGAAAGGCCAAAAGAGGGAAAACAGTCAGAGGAGATCAGTAGAAGGCATATACACAGCTAGGGAGGACGGACAAGTTCAGCACCTCATTCTCAAAAGCCTTGATAAAGCGTTTTAGATTTCCGTCTGCGAAGTGTGAAGATTGAACCTGAGAGCCTTAAAGAGAATGAATTCGTGTTCTGTGAAGAAGTGTGGGAGGTGAGTAAGAGTGACAGTTGTAACGTATGACGTAGAAAATGTACAATAAATGTTTACAAAATAGAATCAAAGACGATATTCACATGTGGAGAGGACGGAGAGCGAGAGACTAACGAGGAGAGTGTATGTGAGCGAGATGGAGGGAGGAGAGGAAGGGGTAGGCCAAGGATGAGATGGAGGGATGGAGTGGAGAGGTATATGAAAGAGGGGGATGTGAGCTGGGAGCAGGGCAGTGAAATGGCAGGGGGTCGGGTGACATGGAGACGATTTGTTTGTGGCCGCCCCTTACGGGATTAAGGCGTCTGGCAACAGATAGATAGACTTAAAACAGAGTGAGGGAATGTATGTGTGTGTGTGTGTGTGTGTGTGTGTGTGTGTGTGCGCGCGCGCGCGTGAAAGGTCAGATAACATGGCTAGAAGGCGGCGGAATATAGGAAGAGAAGTTTAGTTGCGAGGGAAGGAACCTGTGGGTGCTGGGGGAAGGAGGAGGCGTCTGCTGTAAGATAAGGTGGGGATGTGAAGTATTTTGTGAGGCTGTTGTGATAGAAGGGTAGTATGAATGAGGACTTAGTGAGGGAGTGAGCTCAAAAGCAAAAGGTTAAGTAAAGGATGATTAGTTATGCAGTTAGATCGACTATACGTTTGCTACATATCGGGTGAAAGAGTACGATGTTCCAACCAAACTCCTGGAGAACTAGAAAACAAGATAAGCATTACCTGTATAATGGCATGAACAGTAACAAGAATACCTTCTTCCTCCACCGCGGGATCAATAGGTTTTTGTAATGACATGTACGAGTCTGCTGTCTTAACACTAACAGATACCCAAGCTGACGTGAAATAAGAACTAGGAAGAGTGTAGAGCAAACAACTCTCTTCTCCTCTCCCTCAGGTATTGTTTCCAGCTCTTCCCCCACTCCTCTACACTCCCTCCGTTTTATTCCTTCCTTACAGTCTCTTTCTCCCTCCTCCCTGTTTTCTTCTTCCCCACCTCCTCTCGTATTTACCTTCATCATCATCTTCCCTCCCTTCCCTCTTTTCCTCCCTTTATCTGCCCCCTCCCTTATTCCTCCTTTCTTCACTTTCATCTTTTCCCTCTCTTCTCATCTTTCCGCATAATCCCTTTCCTTTATTTTCCCATTTCCTTCTCTCTCACTCTGCCCATGTTGTGCCCACTTGTAAGAGACCCTCATTTTTTTTTTCACTTCTTCGTAATTACCTACATGGCACACTCGCGCGTCAGTGTATGGGGGTGGGTGGGGGATGGGGGTGGTGGCATATCTCACGGGAATATCCCCTCAAAATCCATGTTTTAATTTCCACCGATGACACAGGCGACAATAAAGGGCATGATCACTGGTTTCAACATGAGAATAAAAGTATTATGAAATGTCGGATATATTGGTGTTTTGTTTGAAATTTAATATTTTCTGTTATACAGGTTAATGCTCAGTCGCTTAAATAACAAGTCCTTGCCAAATATTGCCATGCAATACAAAGTCCCCTACCGGATGATAGCCATACATATGTACTGTTGTATACAATGTGGGTATGATAGCAATACATATGTATAGCCATTCAGTGATCTCCCCAGACAACACACAAAGTGGACACCAATGAGCCTCAAGTGTGACCTTGACCTTGGGAGTAGATGGTTATTTGTTGCACGCGACACACCGTCATGGTATGGGGAACAATTATATGAAGTTATATCAAAACCTGTCCATGCATGTGAAAGTTGCAGAGAGGACACGAAATTGTGGACGGACTTACTGATGTACTGACGAATCCGTGCAAAATCTATTGTCCCCGACAGGTTTGACCGGTAGGGGACTAATAAAACAGATAAATTAATGACCATTAATTACCTCCTGTTTCTTAGGATGTATATGAATAATTAGATGAGCTTATGAAGGACATGATTCTTGGTGTTCTGCGACACTTCCAACATTTTCATCATCACTATAATTTGCTGCATCAATAAAACACACATAAAATGATCACAGACGATCATCACGGCAATCGCAACCAATAACATCTCTTGTATCATCATCAATAACCTCGCTATCCCCGCCATCAGGAACACCACGCATAATAACACTGACACCAGCACAGCGACCACTATTATAACTACCAATATTATCGTCACCGTCACAAATTACACCACCTCAACCTGAATCACAGCCACCACCACCAGTATCCTTGCCACTGCCATTAACAGCATCCCTGCCCTTAACAATATCACCACCATCACCACGAACACCTAGTCTGGCACCATCAGTGATGTCCTCAACACTGTAGCATTAATAAGTGGTGGATATACCTTTCTGTATTCCCTTTTATATTGGTTCTCAAGGTAATAAGTAGAGGTTCACCTAGTGTAAATGATTTACATGAACACTACAGGCGCTGAAGACATCACTGATGGTGCCGAACTTGATGAAATGGAGTATAGTAGGCTAACAGAGGTCACCATTAAAATCGACATCAGTAATATCTCTTTCACCATCACTACCACTGCCTCTTCCACATTATCATCAGGAATATCATCCCTTTCACCACCATCACCACCATCTCCATATTATCGTCAAGAACATCATTACCATCACTATCATCATTAGTAACATCACTCGTGTCCTCCCTTTTCTATCACCTCCATCTTCACCGTTAACACCGCCAGCACCACCAGTACCAGAATTACCACCACCATTGCTTCACTCTGATATTAACAATCATCGTTAGCTTACTTTAGTCAACAACCCTCATTACTATCCTCATCAACTTATCTAGCATAATTTCTGTGATCATCTTCTCCATCATAAGCCTACTCTTCACATCGCTTTTCCTTCCCCATTATACTAAGGTAGACAACTCATCACCAGTACCCATCACCATCATCATCATCACAGCCACATAACCCAGATTCCTAACTGAGTCACTTCACCACATCATATTCGTCAGCTGAGTCTGATATCACTATAGAGAAGATATTCGAACTTTCCTTCAATGAAAGGGTGAGAGAAAAATAATATCCCCCAGGTGTATCACTTATTGACCTTGTGGCTGGTAAAAATGTCATTGTCTGGCCTGTAAATTCCGTATTAAATTTCCCTCTACTCTCGCTCTCTCTCTCTCTCTCTCTCTCTCTCTCTCTCTCTCTCTCTCTCTCTCTCTCTCTCTCTCTCTCTCTCTCTCTCTCTCTCTCTCTCTCTCTCTCTCTCTCTCTCTCTCTCTCATCACCCTTCTTTATTGCTCTTTTAATTCTCATTTTCTTTGTTCTCTGTCAATTAGTTCAAGACGTGGATATATGTAAATCCATTCTAATTCCCCCCCTCAATCTTTTCAAAGGGATTGTCGGATTTAAAAGCCCCTTTGTTCTCTTCTATATACTGTACATATATGATGAATTCTGAATCCTTCTGAGGACCTAGTATCAATTTTATTCCTGCTGTTATTTGACTATTTTATTCACTCCTTCAATCAGATGACACGTTAAATTTTATTCTTGGCATCTCTAGACATTTCCCGTTCATCTTTGGAGAGACTTTTCGAACTCTAGACTGTAGATATAGCCTTCACCTACCTCTACACTAAAGCAGGTCTCCCAAAAGCTGAGTGAAATCGTTTGCAGGTAGCCAGAATAAATTAATGACGTCAGCATAGCGAATGGTTTAAACAAAGAGTTCCCTTGTAGAAGAGGATTCTACAGTGGTTTTATCTGAACTTTGCAGTTCGAATTATCTCTCCACAATTAACACTGCCTGGTAATAGCAACACTTGAATTAAAAAAATACATGAACGGAGTCGGTAACTGAGGATGTTTCTCCTGTCCAATAGTAAGGATGAAAGTGATAACAACAGCAGGCTGAAGCTTGCCTCGTAATTACAGAAATACAAGTTGGCTCATTCATCACGTGTTCATATGAATCATAGTAAGGCCTACACAGCCAAATGAGTGGCAGTCCAGCTGAATACCTCAAAACTGAGTGAGGGGGTAATGTTGTGAAATATGGGGTCAACATGGAGCAAGAGGTAGTTTCCAATATGGGCTGCGAAATATAGATTCTCTGCTTGGACAGCGCATTTTTTTTT
>JAGKTI010004931.1:0-14554 GCA_018397915.1 Birgus latro
GTGAATACTTTTTTGTAATTAAAGCCTAGAAAAGCCATATCATTCTTTCACTTCTTCCAGTTCTAAGTACATTTGTATAGTGGTGTATAGTGAAGCCACAAGTCGCGCGTTGCCAGTGTCTGAATGATTCACGCTACCACAGTATTAAATACGGGAGAATAATATTCCCGAGATAAATATCATTTCGGCACCTAGGCAGCGCTGCGACAACTGTCTGAAATATAAAAACTTACAGTAAACATGGGTGAAGCGTATAACATCATTACTTACAATTTGAGAGGCTGTAGGGAGCATAGGCCTACTGTAGGTGTGGTCATGTGTGAGCATCGTTCAGTCAATCAGGTTGACTCACATCGTTGCCATCTGTCATCTGAGCAAAGCAGTAGCACCAACGTAATTATCATCTGTCATCACTTCATTCTCAGCAATAATTAAAAAATACTATAAAAGGTTATGTCTACCTTCTCTTAAACCAAAGAATCCCATCGACATATGGGTACATCGTGATGTTTTGTCACAGCTACACCCATCGACGTATGGGTATGTCGCGGAATTGCAAGGGTCATAATTTGCACAATTTTCAAGTTTCATGGGTGATTTTTGGTAGGCATATGTGGGAGACCTTCCTCTACCTGCTGTCAAGCGGGGATACTGCCTGGCCCCACCTGACCCCCCTCCCCCGTCCCCCCACACTGGGCAATTCACCTGTTAGTAGTAAGCTGGCCAGTAAAGGTATGTTGCCCCCACGGTCTCTCCAATGACGAAATTCACCGTGAAAGTGATTCCTGAGGTGGAGGACAAAGAAATAAAGAAGCTAGAGCAAGAAACGGGCAGAAATGATGAGGTGGTAATGTCATAAAGGAAGGTGCCATATGTGGATGTGTTTGGTGACTGAACAATGCTTCTATTGCCTATATAAATGTGTGAAAACCAATATTGTCTGTTACTACACATAAATTCGTACCAAATACATGAATAAATACATAACTGAAAGTGGCTTGAATTAGTTAACCCTTCCATAGTTCGTTTTCTTTAGCCAGGTACCCTGAAAAAGAAGGTAAACGTAAGGTTGCATGAAACCTGTATCAACAGTTTTAAGCACAGGATCGCGATTTCTCTATGAATTTTCGATGTTTCTCACCAAAAACAAAGGTTTGAGCCAATAAAAAAATTTTCCTAAAATGCTCGGGATTTTTTGTAGTATCGTAGGTTGGAAATCGGTCGGGACGTGACGGGTCAATGTATTACGCAATAACATGATACTGGGAGACACATGTCATTATTTAAGACGTTCGGCACTACATTACGCGCATGACAACTGTCAGGCACTCCAAGAAATTTAAATGTGTATGCTTAGCTTTTGGTTATTTCATCAGCTGACTACTAACACTTGTGTTACATTTATGTTTGTGTTTCAAAAAGCAAAATATACTTTATTCTGTTGTTTACAATGAAGGCTGCTGTTAACATCACTGTATATTATTTAGCTACTCAACAAGAATGCACGAAATCTGACAGTTTGGAATATGGTTTCCGAACGGCAATTTCTTTTCTCCCGTGAAATTTTCTCCCGTGAAATAGGCTATAGTGCCTTCCATGAGTGAAAATCATGAATATAATATGACTGACATGACAGAAAGTAACATTAGAAATGAAAAGGCTAAAGGTGGTAAAAGTAGCCTCTATCTGCGCATCATTTTTTTGTTTTTCTTTGAGGTATTTAGGGAACAGGAACCTTCCGGTATATTTTATCTTCGTAGAGTACTAACCTGAAGCAGCCAGGGGATTTATATGTTAATACTTCAAGCTCGTCCCGTTATGTCACGACTAATCTGAGGGACTTTAAAATGTATCCTATACTGTATACATGGGGAAGTGCTGGTCGTTTGACTGGAGAAGTTGTTTGCTGTCCGAAAAGACAAGCGTTGCGTCCCAGATAACGGTAAGGAACAGTAGGTTGAGCTGAATACGGTTAAAATTGACTTTGTTAAAACAAAACACAATACACTGAGATGTCACAAAAACACTTCCAATAATACCATCACATATATATATTTACTAGTTCCGTTGTCCTTAGGCTAAAACAGAATACAATTATGCCAAGAAATACGATAATACAGGAAAGATATATGTATGACACTTTGTGACTGCTGAAGAATGAACAGCTTGCCAGTCATGTGAATGAGTTTGTGAGACGTTTGACGAGTAGAAAAAAGGATAAAGGAAATGGGCTGAAAAACAGGCTGATGAGCACGGTATTGTCAGGTAAATAACGGTAACTTGATTACCCAGTGTTTCTTGAATGTATATTTATTTGTGATGGGAAGAGGTGCCCACCATCCACTCACTCGCTACGATGTTACCTTCAGTTGACTCTACAATGAGTTACGACCGAAATGATTACTTGTAGACCAGGAAACTATTTACTACGCAGGGAGATTGCCTTATAAACAAATGGTCGCATTGTGGTCTGAGGGGTTAAGGCGCTGCAGCCATATGTGGCCTGTAAAAGATTATATCCAATGAGTGATGGGGTTTATTGCTAATGTTATGAAGGGGGGGATTTGCCAGTTAGGTGTTCGACAACAATCTCGGTGTGTCTGTACGGTAGGCTAGTTCCGGTATCGGTACTTGCAGAGTTGCCAGCTTGCCTGCTGTTAGTGAGTGTAGCTGTTTTGTAAGTTATGCATTAATTTTTATGCTCTTCTTCTCTATAATGTTTTATTTACGTGATTGTTTGTTAAATTATGTAATTTAACTTAAGTTTGGTAATTGATTTAGAGTGTTATGTAATGTAAGAAGATTGGCATATTTTGGTTGTCTCTTAGTTGGCAACTGTTTACAGTCGCACAGTCGAGTTCGTCCTAGACGTTTCTCAATTAATGGAAGGTTATATAAGGATGGGGAATGAGAAAATAGTCGTTGTTAAGGTTAAGGATTATTTGGGCCTCAGTCAGTTTGTGAAATTTAGTTGGACGTAGCGAAATGTGTATATTTTCGGTACCTGAGAAGCAGTGAAGTTTTGTTGGCAAACACAGAAGTGTAGAAGTTCTGTATATTTCGGTACTTGTGAAAGCAGTGTTGTTAGGCAGTAAGTGTAACTGCAGTTCGTAAAGTTCGTATAGCTCCAGTGTTTGTATGAATAGTGAAGTGAAGATGGAAAGCATTAAGTGGAATTATTTGGATAATGAAGACAGTCAACTTTAAGAAGTCAGTGTTTATTTTCGCCTCGGCTGATCTTGTGTACTGTACACATAAAGGCTGACAATAGGAAGAACGACTCACTGGGCAAAGTCCTTCCTATACTGCACTACTGCTGTTGAAGCCTGTGGCAGTGTGGGGACTGGGACATAACGCTGGTGTCAGGTGTGGGATAATTTCAGGGCTGCAGCGAGTCTAACCTTCGACATGGAGCAAGGTGGTGTGCAGACAAGATCCCGAGCTGGGCAGGAGGAGGTGACCCTGGCTGCAATGATGAAATTATTACAAGCATCACAGAAAGACCTCAAAGAACAATTATTACAGGCACAGAATGAAGGACAGAAAAAACTCCAAGAACAATTATTACAGGCACAGAGTGAAGGACAGAAAGAACACAAGGAACAACTGCAAACACAGAGTGAAAAACTAGAAGCCCAAAGTGAAGGACAGAAAGAACTCAAGGACTACAGGCGCAACGTGAAGAAGAAAAGGAACGATATGAACAACTTCAAGAGGCAATACAGGAGCAACAGAGGGAAGTACAACTGAAGGTGCTGTAATAACTGAAATGAAACTGAATAAATTAATCACTGTTCTGGCCGAGATTCGAACTCAGGCCCCCGCGCTTGAATCGTGCGCACGTTAACCACTGAGCCAAAGAGAGGATCCCCCACTTTGCCTCTGGGCAACGCGGGCTTTTATACACCCCATTACATCACTCTTTTCTCCCCCTGGTGATTAATTTGGTCAGTTTCGCTCTCCCACATGGTAGCGTAGCATTGGAGGCCACCACCGGGATGTAAGGCTGTCAACACGACATATGGCCCTCATAGCCCTTCCCTCACATCCCACACCGCTGCCGACCACTGTAATAACTGAAATGAAACTGAATAAATTAATCACTGTTCTGGCCGAGATTCGAACTCAGGCCCCTGCGCTTGAATCGCGTGCACGTTAACCACTGAGCCAAAGAGAGGATCCCCCACCTTGCCCCTGGGCAACGCGGGCTTTTATACACCCCATTACAGTGCAAGGACAGATGCATTCATGGGGGAAATGAAGGAAGAACAGCAACAGCTTAACCCGCCGAGTCCCACCGACGTACGGTGCACGTCGCTACTTTTTTCCGCGGACAGACCCAACGACATGCATCGTACGTCCCTCAGTTGCAAGGCCCATTGAGTGCACATTTTTCAACATTCGCAGGTGATTTTTGGTAGGCATATGTGGAAGACCTTCCTTTACCTGCTGTCAAGCGGGGATACTGCCTGGCCCCACCTAACCCCCTCTCCCCCCCTCCCCCCACACTGGGCAATTCACCTGTTAGCTGTAACCTGGCCAGTAAAGGTATGTTGCCCCACGGTCTCTCCAATGACGAAATTCATGGTGAAAGTGATTCCTGAGGTGGAGGACAAAGAAGCTAGAGGTAGAAACAATCAGAAGTGATGAGGTGGTAATGTCGTAAATTAAGGTGCCATATACTGGGGTTTTGGGTGAGTGAACAATGCTTATAAATGCCCATATTATTGTGTGAAAACCAATATAGACTTGTACTACACATAAATCCGTACCAAATAAATGAAATAGATACGTAATTTAAAGTGGCTTGAATTAGTTTGGGGAGGCAGTGGCTCAGTCGGTAGAGAGGTGACCTGCAGTCCTAACGGACCCAGGTTCAAATCCCCGCTGGGGCAAGGAACAGTTAAAGGATTTGAATTTCACTAAATCAGGCTTTAGTGATATACCAGAAGACCCGCCGACATGTCGTAAAAATATCCCCGCTAATACCAGTACACCAGTCCTGTATGAGACAGCCCTAGCATGTATTCAATATGGAAGGTGGGTGTTAGCGTCAAAGTGGTGACATGTAGAGGTGTATGGTATGAAGGAGGACTGCTGGGCCTTGATAGCAGGCTGTGAAGCCTATGCCCAGAGTCGGACACATAAAAAAAAAGTTAACCCTTCCATAGTTCGTTTTCTTTTGCCAGGTACCCTGAAAAAGAAGGAAAATGTAAGGTTGAGTGACACCTGTATCAACATTTCTAACCTAAAGATCGCAATTTCTCTATGAATTTTCGATGTTTCTCGCCAGGGGCGAAGGTTTTAGCCAAAAAACAAAAAGTCGGAAATCGGTCGGGACATGGGGGTAGGCTGTGTAAAAAAGCGGTTGGGACTGGGCGGGTTAAGGAGGAAGTGGATGCCAAGCTAGAGCAACAAATGTATGAGGTAAGCAATAATGTGACGGAGTGTAAACAGCATGTGGACGAGCAGTTGAAGACAATTAGTGAAGAAATAGTGACGGAGTGCAGACAGCATGTAGATAGTCAGTTGAAGCATGTAGTCGACCATGTGAAGATAATCAGTGAGAAAATGGAGGCTGTAGAGAAATATTGCACTGCTGAACCTCAGGTTGGTGTACAGGGAGCATATGAAAGAAATGGACAGAGTATGGTGAATCTTGATGGATCACAGGCATCTAAAGGTAGCATTACAGGGTTGAATAATCAGAATGTACAGAATATAGAAGTTTTAAGTCCTGGCCTTAATTATGATGCCCCAGTTTCTAGACCCCAAACCAGTGAAGTGCGTGGCTATAATGGGGGTCCAATTAAAAAGAAACCTCAGGAATTTGATGTAGAGTATCTTGGGAGGCTTACCATGCACAGTTCGAGTTACTTACGGATTAGAATGGCTGGGATGATAGGCAGAAGGCAGTGCAGCTTGCTACTAGCCTTAAGGGTGCCGCAATGGAAATTCTGGGCCAGATGTCAGTGATGGAGAGGAACAGTTATCAGTCTCTAGTAGAAGTGGTGGAGCGTAGATATGGAACCATGTACCAGATTGAGGTTTACAGAGCAAGATTCCGGACCCATGTACGGGCTCGGGGAGAACCCCTACAGCAGCTTGCTCATGACCTGGAGAGTATGGCATACAAGGCATAACCTGGAGCAGCACCTATGCTCTTGACAGTGCAGAGCTGAAAGTGCAGGTGAAGCAGGCACAACCCAGAAGCATGCAAGGTGCACTTGCCAGGGCTCTAGAGTTTGAGTCATATGTCATGTCAAGTACGTCCACTTTTCAGACATGTCGTAGTGCAGGATTCAAGGCAAGAAAGGGGAAGGTATGTGAAATGGAAAAATTTGAGGGAAGTTGCTGGTGCTGTGGGAAGCCAGAACACAGAAAAGAAGACTGCTACAAGTGGAAGAGGGAACAGGTGAAGACCAGTAGAGGTTGCTGGTTCTGCGGGAAGCTGGGGAACAAGAAGGAGGATTGTCACAAATGGAAGAAGGAGCAAGAACAGAGTAGTGCGAGGAAATCTTCAGTTGTAACAAGAGCATGTTGAACATGTAGTGAGGTGGGACACTTCAGTTCTGAGTGTCTGAAGAAGAAAAAAGATCATAGCAAGAAATGCAGTCGCATTACAGTGACAGGGCCAATGTCAGATGAAGCAGACCTGAAGAGGATGCAGGTGGAAGATGCAGATTTATGGCCAGTTATAGAGTGGCTGCAGTGGAATACTGTGCGACCATCTTGGGAAGAAGTTTCCAGGTTGAGCCCAGCAACCAAGAGTTACTGGAGTCAGTGGGACCTTCTTTGTTTGAATAATGGCCTACTGGAGCATCAGTGGGAGACACCCGATTGCCTCAGCAAGTATTGGCAACTGGTGGTTCCGAAGAAGATGAGATCAGAGATTTTGGATGAGTCCCATAACCAGATCACTAGTGGGCACCTGGGAGTGAAGAAAACTCTAAGTCGGCTGCGACAGAGGTTCTACTGGATTGGCATGCATCAGGATGTTGAAGAATGGTGTCGGGCCTGCGATGTGCGCTGTGCCAAGAAGGGACCCAAGAAAAATGGTTGTGGCCCTCTTCAGCTGTACCAAGTGGATGCACTAATGGAAAGAATTGCAGTGGACATCGCTGGACCTTTGCCACTCATGGAAAGAGGAAACCGATACATATGTGTCGCGATGGACTACTTCACAAAGTGGCCAGAAGCCTATGCCAACCCCGATCAAGAGGCTGCGACTGTTGCTCAGGTGTTGGTTGACCAGTTCTTCTGTCGTTTTGGGATACCACAAGAGCTACATTCAGACCAGGGTAGAATCTTTGAGTCTGCTTTGTTCCGTGAGTGCTGCCAGTTATTGGGGATCAGGAAGACCAGGACGACCCCACTAAGGCCGCAGTCAGATGGGATGGTGGAGAAATTCAACTGGACCCTAGGACAAGAACTGGCCAAGTACTGCATAGATGGGCAAACAGAATGGGACCAGAAATTACCTGCATTGTTGATGGCATATCGTTCTGCATCCCATGAGTCTACTGGCTACACCCCTGCAAAACTGATGTTGGGCCACGAGTTACGCTTACCTGTTGACTTGTTAATGGGAAGACCACCTGGTGAAGAGCTGCCTACAGACACCACCGGGTATTCGAAGCACATTCAAGAAAGGCTGGCTGAGGTACATCATCAAGTGCAAGGAGGCCTCAAGTTTTCAGGAGAGGTGATGAAGTGCAAGTATGATATCAAGGCAAGCGAGGTGAGCTTCAAGGATGGCGATCAAATTTGGTTATACAATCCTCAGCGAAAGAAGAGACAGTCACTGAAGCTGCAGAGCCCATGGGACGGGCCTTACACTGTGTTGAACCGCCTGTCAGATGTAACGTATCAGATTCGGGGAGGCAGGAAGTCTCGCCCAAAGGTGATACACGTGAATCGTCTGTGGCAGTACCATGGGCCAGAACAGTACAGCTGGGGCGTCTCCAAGAGATCATGCTCTCCCACAGCCGAGGATGATGAGGAGGACCACGGAGCTGAAGTGCAAGAGGATGGTGACAGTTTCCCGAGGGAAGAAGCGAATCAGGAAGAGGACCAAGACCCCCCGGAGGAGTGGACTGTGTGGAGAGAAGCAAGGACGTTGTCGGAAGCGGCACAGAAGAAGACCTGATAAGTTGAAAGATTATTTTGTGTATAGTTAGATGTTTCATTAGGATTAAGGTTTGTGTTTGTATATACTGTGTAGTTTTGTCGGGACGACAAAGAACTAGGGAGGGGGTAGTGTTATGAAGGGGGATTTGCCAGTTAGGTGTTCGAGAACAATCTCGGTGTGTCTGTACAGTAGGCTAGTTCCGGTATCGGTACTGTCAGAGTTGCCATCTTGCCTGCTGTTAGAGAGTGTAGCTGTTTTGTAAGTTATGCATTAATTTTTACGCTCTTCTTCTCTATAAAGTTTTATTTACGTGATTATTTGTTAAATTATGTAATTTAACTTAAGTTTGGTAACTGATTTAGAGTGTTATGTAATGTAAGAAGATTGGCATATTTTGGTTGTCTCATAGTTGGCAACTGTTTACAGTCGCACCGTCGAGTTCGTCCTAGACGTTTCTCGAATAATACAAGGTTATATAAGGATGGGGAATGAGACACTAGTTGTTGTTAAGGTTTAGTTGGGCCTCAGTCAGTTTGAATGAAGTTTAGTTGGACATAGCGAAGTGTGTATATTTTCGGTACCTGAGAAGCAGTGAAGTTTTGTTGGCAAACACAGAAGTGTTGTAGAAGTTCTGTATATTTCGGGACTTGTGAAAGCAGTGTTGTTAGACAGTAAGTGTAACTGCAGTTCGTAAAGTTCGTATAGCTCCAGTGCTTGTGTGAATAGTGAAGTGAAGTTGGAAAGCATTAAGTGGAATTATTTGGATAATAAAGACAGTCAACTTTAAGAAGCCAGTGTTTATTTTCGTCTCAGCTGATCTTGTGTATTGTACACCTAAAGGCTGACCATAGGAAGAACGACTCACTGGGCAAAGTCCTTCCTATACTGCACTACTGCTGTTGGAGCCTGTGGCAGTGTGGGGACTGGGACGTAACACTAACATACTTACTCTCAGGGTTAAACAACGAGCCACTTGCTATTAATGACCGGAATATGTTGTCTAACACCCGGGCTCCTGCGCTCCTAGTGCGGCAATGAAGGACTGGATAATAAAAAGGTAGAGCGACAGATATGAATAGCTAGATAGATAAAAGAAATATAAATATCCAGTAACTGGCAATTAAATAATGAAAGTACTAGTCCCACGACATAGTCGTATAAGTTACACTACTGATTTAACATTTCCCCTTGTACATACATATATACATGCATGCATACATACATGCATGCATACTTACATACAAACTCACCTTCAATAGCGTAGCTGAATTATACATATGCATGTATAGACAGGCAGTAGGAAGTACAAAGCACAAAGATCATGCTTGCCTAAAGACTGAGGTGGGTCACTTTGCCGATGGTGACATCAACTGGTCAGCAATTTTGGGAGACAGCTCTGTGTGTATGTAGATGTGCATCCTCGTCCAGAAAGCAAAGTAGGCCAAATTTGTCACAAACTCGTTCACTGATTTGTATGTATAGCACAACTACACATGCAAATTTAACACAGAAGTCCAATATTTGTAATGAGAAATAGAGACACCTAAAGAGATTTGTGAGAGAATGCTTACGAATCAGGTGCACAATATGTACATTATAATACTTTTGATACTGCTAAAGGAAACAAGAAATAACTAAAGACAACAGAAATATGGATAAAGGGCAACATAATGTAGATGGAGGACGTTGAGAAGTGTGTAGAAGGAAAGACTAGCATCCTCGAGAATGGGTGTGCGCTGCATAGATGCGAGGCGTGGGTTTTGAATAGCATTGATGCGAGAAGGGGGAAGTGTTGGAACCACAGTTCGTACAATCAGTACAACAAGGAAGAAAAGTTGTTGGTTCCTTGAAAGCAGTGATAAGAAACAGGGAAGTGAGAATGGAGGTGAAAAGGCTGCTACATGATAGTATTTTGATACCAACTCTAACCTATGGAAGTGAAGCTTGGACCTTGTTGGAGGGACAGAAGTCATGAGTGACAGCAGTGGAAAAGAGTTATTTGAGAGCAGCCTGTGGAGTCACATGGAGAGACAGACTGACAAATGAGGAAGTGAAGGAGCGTTGTGATAAAGATGTGGATGTGATAAGAAGCGTTAAGAGAACACACTGAGGTGGTTTGGCCATGTGGAGAGGATGGAGAGTGACTGACTGACAAGGAGAGTGTATGTGAGTGAGGTGGAGGGGGTTATAGGGAGGGGGAGGCCAAGGATGAGATGGAGGGATGGGGTGGAGAGGTATATGAGAGAGGGGGGTGTGAGCTAGGAGCAGGGCAGTGAAATGGCGGGGGACAGGGTGACATGGAGGCAATTTGTTTGCGGCCACCCCTTACGGGATTAAGGCGTCTGGCAATAGATGGATAGATAGTTAATCAGTATGAGGAGTTATTTGGTTTGAAAACATGAGGGAAAAGCACTGCCAGGGACAGGGAATGACAGCAGAAAGAGTATGATGGAAAGGTCAAACCAGAGTGTGTAAAGAGGTGTAGCCTTACGGGGGGAGACATGTAATGGGCGATGAGCCACTGATAATAAATGTATGTAGAGCAGAAACGGAAGGAATGAGGGAAGACAGAGGCCGATGGGAACGTGGGAAGATGGTGAAAAGAGACACTGAGTAAAATAAGTCTGAGCATTCAGAAAGGAGATGAGTGTTGGAAGCAGAGCCAACTGGAATAAGATAATTTATTGAGGAATGCCTCTGCGTCACTGTTCAGCTGTAACAGTCGAGAAGTGAAGTGACTGAGGTAACATTAAATCAGCGGGATCTGGTTGTGGGCTGTTACACACTGCTTTGTATGGACCATTACAAAAGGAAGCCAAGGGACTGAACGTAAATGAATGAGGTTGCTTCCTCTTGTTACTGGCTGCCATTCTGATGTAGCGGGTAACAGCGTGTAGGCCTACGTATCAGGTAAAATACAGAGGTAAATCAACAGATATACGGGTATAAAACGAAGAAAGATTTTACTATTATTTATAATTTAGCATCTAATCCTACAGTTTTGCAACGAATGCATTACGATAAATACAGTATCTTGTCGTAAAAAATTTAATATGCTCATTCTCAGTGAAATTGCAATATTTTCGATGATTAGACATTTTTTCTGAATAATGATGCATCCAAAGGGACGGTCAAATCTCGTGCCCCCTACTCACTCGCTCAGTAGGTCACATTATCTTTTAAAGAAAGAAATCTGGCAAGTTGTAACATTAGAACTTTTAAATGGTCACATTTACTGGGCGGCTTTGGCGGGTGCGTGGTATTAATAGTGTCCGGTGTGCATCTTGGCCATATCTTGGGTGTGTCTGAAGTGCGCGTGGTGTGCATCTAAAGTGTGTCTGGGATGTGCCCGAGGGGTATGTCCAAAGATATAGAACATCTTGTTGGTTGCGTTGGAGTGATGGATATGACTGGGGTGGGTGCGGCTATCAAAGGTGTCCTGTGCCTTGTTCTCCATGTGAGACAAATAGCAAAAGCAAGAGCAGTGGTTGGTACACGACGTCCTTTCCGACCTTCAGACAGCAGCAAGAAAATCGAAATTGGGGAAAAGGCAGATGAATCCAGTTGCTGTTACATTCTCTTTTTCTGCTGAATAGACCTCCTTCTCCGAATCCCCCGCATACAACTGTACTACATATGCGACAACAAAAACTCCTGCTGTTACAGAGTGAAAAACGGACAAGTTTCATTGTGGGAGAGATGGATGTACATTATCTTGGAGAGAGAGAGAGAGAGAGAGAGAGAGGGGGAGTCTGTTAATTAACCCGTCCAGTCCCGACCAGTTTTTTACCCAGACTACCCCCAGATCCAGACCTATTTTTGACTTTGTTTTTTGGCTGAAACCTTCGCTTTCGGTGAGAAACGTCGAAAATTCATAGAGAAATCGCGATCCTGAGGTAAAAATTGTTGATACAGGTGTCACTCAATCTTACGTTTTCCTTCTTTTTCAGGGTACCTGGCTAAAAAAACGAACTATGGAAGGGTTAACTAATTCAAGCCACTTTAAATTAAGTATTTATTTTATTTATTTGGTACAAATTTATGTGTAGTAAAAGTCTATATTGGTTTTCACACAATAATATAGGCATTTATAAGCATTGTTCACTCACCCAAAACCCCAGTATATGGCACCTTTCTTTATGACATTACCACCTCATCACTTCTGTTTGTTTCTACCTCTAGCTTCTTTGCTTTTTTGTCCTCCACCTCAGGAATCACTTTCACTGTGAATTTCGTCATTGGAGAGACCGTTGGGCAACATACCTTTACTGGCCAGGTTACTGCTAACAGGTGAATTGCCCAGTGTGGGGGGGAGGGGGGGAAGGGGAGGTTAGGTGGGGCCAGGCAGTATCCCCGCTTGAAAGCAGGTAGAAGAAGGTCTCCCACATGTGCGTACCAAAAATCACCCCCGAATATTGAAAAATGTGCACAAATGGGCCTTGCAATTGAGTGACATACGATGCACGTTGTTGGGTCTGTCTGTGGAAAAAAGTATCGACGTGCATCGTACGTCGGTGGGACTCGGCGGGTTAATCTGGTCCTTTCTTAATGTTCAACTGATGCTGGGTGAGATAAGGCTCAAAATATTGCACAATCTCCACCAACATGCACAAAGGGAATACTTGTTGAAAACACTGTCCATTATTCCAAGATTATTGTCATTAACCCGCTGAGTGCCACCGACGTACGATGCACGTCACTGCTTTTTTCCGCAGACAAACCTACCGACGTGCATCATATGTCAGTCAGTTGCAAGGCCCGTTGTTTGCACATTTTTCAAGATTCGCAGGTGAGTTTTGGTAGGCATATGTGGGAGACCTTCCTCTACCTGCTGTCAAGCTGGGATACTGCCTGACCCCACCTGGCCCCCCCTCCCCCCCACACTCGGCAATTCACCTCTTAACAGTAACCTGGCCAGTAAAGATATGTTGCCCCATGGTCTCTCCAATGATGAAATTCATGGTGAAAGTGATTCCTGAGGTGGAGGACAAAGAAACAAAGTAGCTAGACGAAGAAACAAACAGAAGTGATGAGGTGGTAATGTCGTAAAGGAAGGTGCCATATGCTGGGGTTTTGGGTGAGTGAACAATGCTTTTATCGCCTATATTATTGTGTGAAAACCAAATATAGACTTGTACTACACATAAATTTGTACCAAATAAATAAATAAGTACGTAATTAAAGTGGCTTGAATTAGTTGGCCTTTCCATAGTTCCTTTTCTTTAGCCAGGTACGGTGAGAAAGAAGGAAAACATAAGGCTGACTGACACCTGTACTAACATTTATAAGCTCAGGAGGGCAATTTCTCCATGAATTTTCCAAGTTTCTTACCAAAAGCGGAGGTTTGAGCCAAAAAAAAAGTTGAAAATCGGCCGGGTTCTGAGGATAAGTTGGGTAAAAAATCGGTCGGGACTGGATGGGTTAATGGACAAAATGTTCCACGATAACTGTCATCATTCTGCCTCGGACAGCGTTTGAGTCTGAATACCCAGTGTAGTGGGTTATCTTCTCTCTTTTGATCTCTTCACTACTATGACATATATTTAAATTAAGGGTAATATCTTGCATGAAGGGCTTAATGAAGGCAATATTTACTCATTCTAGTTTGAGAAGCCTTATTTGAAAAAATTATTGTCAAGAAAAAACACGAGCAAAGGAGAAAATACATCTCCGGTCTGAAGGAATAAACCACTTCACTAAGACGACTTCATTTATATTTCAGTTTCATTATCTCCTGACGATTTATCCATCTCAGAGCAGCAAGACTTTGATGTTGTCACGAATTTTCTACATCGTAAAATCATGTAAAGTAAATTGTGAAATCGAGTGATTTTGCGGGAGGAACGAATTATGAAATGTACGATGTTTCGCTCATTCTCTCAAACCGTCCGCTCGCATGCTTGTATTCGCATCAAGTTGTCAAAACTTTCGTCATTCTTTCACGAGTGATTGTTTTTATGTGTGGGCGGTGCATTCCTCTGAGCGATAATTTCTGAATTATCGGTCCCGCTCTGGGCCGTTACGCCGGCCACACCCCTTCACACGCTTTTCATGCCGTGTACTCAAAATCAGAGCTCAGTCTGTCTGTAGACGCAGTCCATGCGGTACGCCTTGCAAGGCTAGAGTGATTTTCTTAGCGATTTCAGATCTCAGCTTATTGGCATGTGTCCCCAAAGCACCCACCTTTTGGTGATCGTCGCAGCAGCTCGGTCTCGTCTATACCGATTAGTATTTTCTTGTTTTCCTAGGCTTAAGTTTTTGAAATATTTAGCTGTTTGTCTGAGTGTTTGAGTGAGTGCATTTCCCTTCCTTTGATATGAATTGGAGTCATGTAACGTAAATTTATTTGCTTGTATTCAATAAATTTACAGTTCGTTTTCTTGAGCTTTGTTAAATGTAACAGTCGTGTTTAATTTTCCCACT
>JAGKTI010004931.1:19505-47713 GCA_018397915.1 Birgus latro
TTTTAATACTTAAAAAAAAAGTATATATGACGACGACGTCACAGATACGGTGCACTCTGTACAAATTCCCATGCAGAACAAAATTAATTAACTGCCCCAGTCTGACGACGTACTATATACTTTCTTCTTGTTACCATCAAACGATTTTCTTCGGCGTAGGAGAACCCACTGAAAGTGAAAGAGTTAACGAATGCTACATTTGACCCCTCACATTAGATGATATGGTATAATTGTCCACGCTGGCGGAATACGACTGGGGAAAGGCAGTCTGTAGGAAGAGTGATGCGTATGAAACTCCAATTATTATCTTAACGGTTGTGTCTGCATGTGTTGCGAGTCTCTCCTTGACACTAATACAAACGACAGGGTGCAAACATACATAAGCCTATGAAAGGTCTTACTACTACCATCCAATTTTAAATGTCAACCCCGGTTTGGAAAGAATGCTACCGATTGAGCCACCATAGCTCTATGTACCAACCATGAAAGCGTTGATGGTAACAGTATAACTATTTTGGGTGCCATGAAACACAGTTAATCGACCATCCTTTTCTGATCATCAGGGGCCTTGGGTCCCGAGGCTTGGCGACCCAGTCCCGACCTTTAATGCAAAGGTAACCAGTCTCACTTTCCTGTGAGTACCATTATGTGGAAAATAAATCTCATCCACAGGTCTGATGTAAATCACTGCGGGTCACGTTTGTTTATAGCGCCTAAACCCACCAGACCACCGAGCGTCATATGGCAATACTGTTACCACCCAAAGTAGTAAATGTTTTCCTGGGCTACAGTAAACTCCTTTGGTTTGTCACTTAGTGCAGAGTCACCTGAAGTCAGCATTACGTCGTGAGTGAATGACGGATACTCCCACGTACCACATACTCACAACCACAAAATATTGTTTGGTGTAACCTGAATTAGGTGCCTCAACCATGAGAGGGCTAATGGCGCGAGTACTGGCACACTCGGCCTCCTGTGACGCACTTTCAGATGAATAAAACTGTCTGACATTACCTAAAATAAAATACTAGAGTTGTTCCAGCCATAGAAAAGGTAAGTAACCCGGGTGAACTTTCCAACAATTTGGCTATTTACGGGCAGCTGTGGTCGTAAATTATCCATAATTTGCTGGTATTTATGTCCAAAAGTTTAGCCCAAATTATTCTGCCCGTTCGTCATTACGAAGTTTTTTCCTTACATAATCTTAACCATTTTAGTCTGAGGATTTTTTTTTTTTTTTTTAGTCCTGCTACTACCAGGTGATTATGTTAAAACCCTTGAATCCGAGAACGATTATTTTAACTTTGTTCGTATTATCTCCACTTCTGCAGACGATTTTACTGTGGTTATGTCAGTCTGTATAATGACGGAGTGAATGATGGTTATATCTAACCAAACGAGTTCGAAAAGTCTACACAAAGCTGGAAGAAGAAAAAAAAAAAAAAACGTCTGGAGGCATCAAGAATAACCATTCGTCATCGGACTGAACAAGTTAAACGAAATTTCCTGTCTGCAGCAGCAGCAGCAGCAGCAGAAGTAGTAGTACTAGTAGTAGTAGTAGTAGTTGTTGTTGTTGTTGTAGCCTAGTATAAGCAGGTTAGTCTGAAACGTTAACCCGGTGGCCTGCTGGCTGAAATTGCTCTTCTGCAGTCTACCATCCTCCTTTCAGGGGATAGGGAGGGATGTGATGGACACTTGTTTCATTTGGCACCAGAACACTCCGGATGTACCAGTGCCACAGCGTGAAGGCGTCCCTCTCCAGCGCCAAAAGGGTTAAATACGGACGTTATTAAAACCTTCAGAAGGAGACGACATTCCTAATTTCAGTTTCCACTAAAATTTACTTACACTTTATTTTTCCTAACCCCAGATTTTACTGCTGTTAAGAAGTTGGACTGGTAGTTAGGTAGTGCTGGAGAATTCCCGACGATTTTCCCATTTTTCCGTTATGAGTCAGAGTTGCCAGATTGCCTGCTGCTGTGAGTGGAGGTACTTTGTAAAGTTATGTGTTCATTCTTATTCTCTTTTATTTTTTTCTATAATGTTTTATTTAGGTGATTGTTAAATTATGTAATTTAATTTCAGTTTGTATGCTAAAGAATTTAGAGTGCTACATATGTAAGGAAACTCTGGAATATTTTGGATGCCTCCGATTTGGTAAGTGTTGCTAGGAACAGGTATACCAGCACGTCCTTGAGTGTTGGAAAAACATGGAAGGTTGTAAAAGGATGGGGGAGAGAATAGAGGAGTTTCAGTTTAGTTTGACTTGTGGCCTTGTGAAGTTAGCCTAGCTCTAGAGTTGAGAAGAAGACAGTGTAATTTTTTGGAGTAAAGACAGCGGAAGCGAGAAGCCTGCGTTATTTTGCCTGAGTTCATATTGTGTAAGTATCTGCTGTTGTACACTGAAAAGCTGGCCCTATGAACAATGATTCACTGGGTTACGTCTTTCCTATACTGAACTACTGCTTTTAGAGCCTGTGGCAGTGGGGGATGTGGACGTAATAGATTTTAGAAATAACAGTTCATTTTGTTTCACTTAATGATAGCAAGTAGCACTTCGACAGAGAGAAAAAAAAATGCAAGGTCAAAACCTAATGATGGTTGAAAATCATAATAAAACGAAGTAAATAAAAAAAATGCAGTTTACCCACTTTAATATGCCGTGGGTACTCGATCTTTCACAAACCTAAACACAATGTAATTACTCTTAATTCATTTTCAGTAATATTTAGGACTGAAAGAGTCAAGAAACTTCAAACATACGAGCACGATAATAAGCACAGCAGCAGCCATCGTCCCCAAAGAGAGGTGTTCAGTGACGAGAGGCATATGTTACGCAGGTCATCATAAACTGGTACTTAGCACTTGGTACTTATCCAAAGAAAGGAAATTCCTCTGACGCCTCTGATTACAGACCAATTGCTGTCATGTCTTCCCTTCGTAAAGTATTTGAAACTGTAATTAATAACTACATAGTTAAGCACCTTCAATCTAACATCTTAATTAGTGACAGACAAAATGGTTTTCACAAAGAGAGATTCACCAGTGATATACTCAGTCTACTGACTCATACCATCCAACAATCAATTGACCAACATGGAGAAACTTATAGTAACCCTTGATATTTCTAAAGCTTTCGACAGAGTGTGGCACCGTTCCCTGCTATCCAGACTGCCTTGCTATGAATTAACGTCCTTTCTTCCTTTGCTTTCCTCATATCTCAGCGACAGAAAAATAAGAGTAAAAGTAGATGATGTATATTCCAATTTTCACTCAGTTAATGCCAGCATGCCACAAGGATCAGTTCTGGCACTAACCCTATTCCTAGTTCATATTAATGATCTCTTATCTGTCACTCACAGTCCCATCCACTCATACGCAGATGACTCAGCACTTCACAGATCATTCACACTCAAACACTCATTCTCAAAGTTTATTGTATCTAACTCTCACCTCAGTGCAGCTACAGTATCTCCACAAATCAAGACTTATCTAAGATCACTCAATTGTGATAAAAATAACCTTGTCTCATTCAATGCCAGTAAAACCAAATATATACAGTTTACTAATAGACAGCTATTGCCAGATTCGTACATTACCTTCAATATTACGAATGTTCCTGTCTCCGAAAGTATTGAAATTCTCTGTGTTTCATTTAACAATGCCCTCAGCTGGACCGTTCATGTCAGATCACTTGCTAAAAACATCTCAAAGAAAATTGGATTATTATACAGAGTCCGAAACTTCACTGACGAGCAGTTAGGTATAGGTTATAAGAGTCATGTGCGCTCTCTGCTAGAATATTGATCACCCTTGTGGAATGGATGTGGAAAGGGTTTGTTTTTTATGTGAGGAAGAAGGAACCAAAAGCTGAGCCTGCAAAACAGATCCTTCCAAGAAAAACACAAAAACAATACAAAAGAGAGCCAAATTCAAGATCCGTTCATTTCGTGATGCCTGGACACACTGCGTTTGAAAGACTGGAGATCATAGGAAGCAGGTAATACAGACAGAGGGAGACTGTTCCAGAGTTAACCTGCTGCATAAATGAAGGACTGGGAGTAACGGTTAACTCTTGTATTAGAGAGTTGGAGAGAAAAGGGATGAGAGTTTGTTGTCAGACGGGTGCTACGCACTCGTCGTAGAGGTGGAGGGATGCAAGCAGACAGTTCAGAGGAACAGTGACCATTGAAGTAGCGATAGAAAAGAGGTAGAGGCAACAGTGCGGCGAGGAGACAGAGGTTGAAGGGAGCCAATAAGAGGAGGAGAGTTGAGATGAAAAGCCTTTGACTCCACCCTATTAAGAAGAGCTGTATGTAGGGAGCCTTCCCACACATGAGAGTTGTACTCTAAACAGGGGCGAATAAAACCCTTGTATAAAGTCAACTGTGCAGGGGTAAAGAAGGCACGGAGTCGACTTAGCACATCTAATCTCTTGGAAGCAGATTTTACAAGAGTTGCAATATGATCTTTCCAAGATAAGTCCCGAGTGAATGAAACCCGAAGCATGTTCAAGGATGACGCAGGACTGAGCTGGATATTATTAAACATCAGTGGGTACTTCTGTGGAAGATTTTGACGGGTTGATAGGAGTAAAAACTGAGTCTTAGATGCATTAGAACCAACAAGATTATTTTTACCCCAGTCAGGGATACAAGCCAAGTTAGACATTATGTGTGCCATAGTCTCATCCCTTGTTTGTTGAAGTAACAGCTGAGATGGATGTTGCAAAACCGAATGGAAAGGTGAAGGGTGGAATCATCAGCGTACGAGTGGATAGGATTAGATGTACAGCTTAGATCATTGATGAATAAAAAAAAGAGAGTTGGTGATAGGAAAGAACCCTTAGGAACACCACTGTTGATAGATCTAGGAGATGAACGATGGCCGTCTACAATAGCAGCTATAGAACGACGAGAAAGGAAGCTATAGATGAAGGCACAGATAGAAGGATAGAAACCGTAAGAGGGCAGTTTGGTAATTAAAGATTTATGCCAGACTCGATCGAAAGTCATTGAAATGTCAAGTGCAATGACAAAGCTTTCGCCAAAGTCCCGAAAGGAGGATGACCAGGAGTCTGAAATTAGGTGAGAAGATTGCCTGTGGAGCATCCCTGATGGAACCCATACTGATGATCGGCAAGAAGGTTGTGATAGGAAAGATGCTCAGTACCCTCGACATACGAAGCATTTCACAACTTTTTTCACGCTGAGACCCACCGATGTGCATCGTAAGTCAGTCAATTGCAAGGTTCGTCGTTTGCACATTTTTCAAGATTCGTGGTTGATTTTTGGTAGGCATACAGTATGTGGGAGACCTTCCTCTTCCTCCAGCCAGGCGGCAACACTGCCTGACCCTGTTCAACTCCCCCCCCCCTCGGGGTATGCGCGAATTTCTCGCAACTCACCTGTTAGCTGTGACCTGGCCAGTAAAGACAAGTAGCACCATGGTCTCTCTGACGACGAAATTCAAGGCGAAAGTGATTCCTGATGTGGAGGACAAAGATTATGTGGCACCAGAGTTAGTAATGAACAGAAGTAATGAGGAGGTAACATTGCCAAGTTAGGTGCAATATGTTGATGTATTTGGTAAGGGAACAGCGCTTATATCGCCTATATTATTGTGTGAAAAGCAATATACTCTTGTACTACCTATAAATCCATACCAAATAAACAAATATCTACGATGCTGTGTGGTTTTGGTTAAGTTTCCCTCGCAATTAGATCGTATTTTGTGAAGCACGGTATGATAAAAAATGGAAGGCAGGTGAGGGATCTCTTACCCGATGAAGAATATTTTTTGCTTCAGGTGAGCTCTTTCTTGCTAAATTTTCGATGTTTCTCACCGAAAGCGAAGGTTTGAGAAAAAAAAAGTTGAAAAATGATCGGGTTCTGGGGGTGTGGTGGGTAAAAAAGTCATCGGGACTGGGCAGGTTAAAATTTTTCTGTTAAGAATAGACTCGAAAACTTTTGGACGATAGTTAGAGGGTTGGGAATGGTCACCCTTCTTTGGGACTGGCTGAATGAGAGCAAACCTCCAGCAAGAAGGAAAGGTACAGGTGAAAGACAAAGGCGAAAGAGTTTACCTAGGCAAGGTGTAGACACAGATACACAGCTCTTGAGGACAACAGGAGGGACTCCACCAGGCCTATATGCCTTGTTAGTACTGAGGCAAGTGATGGCAGAAAATACATCAGCTGAAGTAATATTAATGTCAGCCACGAGGAAGTCAGAGGGGTGAAGTGATGGAGGAACAGCACCGGAATCGTCTAAAGTGGAACTGGTGGACAAAGTCTGAGCAAAGAGATCTGCTTTATCAGTAGAAGAAATAGCTACAGAGCCATCAGAGTAGAAAAGACGAGGGAAGGATGATGAGGTAATGTTGTTAGAAAGGTTTTTGGCAAGATGCCAGAAAGAGCAGGAAGAATTCGAGTTGGAGAGTTGAGAGCATTTAGTACGGATGAAATTTTTAGCAAAGCGAAGAACAGACTTAGCACGATTTCGGGCAGAAACATAAAAAAAAAAAAAAATGTGTGATTTAGGGGTGGGTTGGCTCTGGTACCTTGTTGCGGACAGCATTAGAGCAAGTGCGATTAAACCAAGGATTTCTTGCATTAGTCAAAGGATATGAGAAGGGAATGTATGCTTCCATGCCCGAGATACTAACCCCCGTAATGCGCAGGGCACACTCAGTTGGTTCCCGGCCATGGAAGGAATAATCATTCCAGGGAAAATCAAAGAAGTACTGCCTGAGGGCCTCCCAATCTGCAGCTTCAAAGTGCCACAGATGACGTTTCTTTGGAGAGTCCACAGGCCGTACTGGAATGATAGGACGAATTAAGGGTTATGATCCGAGGAGCCCAAACGGAGAGAAAAGATTAACAGTGTAAGCAGAAGGATTAGTTGTAAGGAAGAGGTCAAGTATGTTGGAGCTCTCTCCAAGGCAGTTAGGGATATGGGTAGGGTGCTGTACAAGCTGCTCTATGTCATTAAGGATAGAAAAGATGTAGGCTTGTTCACCAGGTGGATCAGTGAAAGGAAAGGAGAGCCAAAGGTTGTGGTAAACATTGAAATCTCCTAGCATGGAGATTTCAGAGAAAGGAGAAATGGCTAGAATGTGTTCTATCGTAGAAGTAAGATGGTAGAAGAATTTTTCATAGTCAGTAGAATTAGGAGGTAAGTACACAGCACAAATATATTTGTCAGAGAATGACAGGAGAGCCGAAGCCAGAGAGTAGAGAATTCAGAAGAATCAAGTTCAGGAGCACAAGAGCAAGATAGATCGTTGTGTACATATACACAACAGCCACCTTTGGCTTTGAAATGAGTATAGAGAAAGTAGAAGGATACAGAAAAGAGTTTACTGTCAGTTGCCTTAGACAGCTGAGTCTCTGATAAGAAGAGAAGGTGCAGTTTAGAGGAGGAGAGGTGGTGTTCAACAGAAAGTTAGAGGATAGGCCGCGAATGTTGCAGAAATGAAGAAGTGAGTCAGACAGTGGTTCCAGGCACTAAAACAAGTAGACAGAATTCAGAACAAAGCTGATGGAATCATTAATAACCCTGTTGTTACAAATAAACTACCTCCCATACAAGTAAGAAGGAATGTTGCCTCTCTTGCATTTTACAGATACTTTTATAGCAAATACTCAGACAAAGTTGCGTCCATTGTGCCACCTCTCCATGCCTTGCCTCGTGCTACATGGGCATCTGGTAGCACTAATGACTGCCATGTCACAGCCATATTGCAGAACTTCCGCCTGTCAGATTTCTTTTATACCCCGAACTGCATCTCTCTGGAACTCGCTTCACCGGAGTTGTTTACCCCGAAACTTCAACCTACAGCTGTTCAAGTCCAACTGTTACAAATGTTTATGAATGGAGGACGCCAGTAATCTGGTGTATGGATTATTGTTTTATTCACTTGTTTTTCCTTCTTATCTGAAAGAAGTTTCTCAATCTGCCTGACACCCTGAGTGAGGATGGCCCTGAGCACGGAAAGTTATAGACAATGTGTACCGTACAGTGACTTTGGAGTTGCTTTAATACAAAATTTTATTTTAATCATACCGAAAAATCACACTTCCAGTTCTTCTGTCACTGAGAGCATGAAGTGTAACTGAGCATATGGCAGTATGGTACAATAAACAAATACAAAAGTTCTTTAATTACATAAAAATGGGGAAATAGGATGAAATTGAAGGTGTAGGGATGGAATCAGCCTCATTTCTTGAACCAGCAGTGTTTTGCATAATATGGGTGGTTGGTAGAAGAAGGGGGAGGAGGAAGCCTTTGTTGAGTTGTGATGGGCATGGACGCCGCTGCCGCGCATTAGAACTTCCATACCTGTGATATAAAAAGCACAACTATTCTAGATGCAGGAGCTTCAGAGCCCTTCAGTTAATGCCGCTGATCTGGTATGGTGTGGGAAGGTGTTTTAATATGATGTGGAATAATGTGGTGTGGTGTAGTGTGGTGTTGTGTAGTGCTGTGTGGCTTCTCCAAAGTTAAAAGTTCACAGGAGTGAAAAGTCATCAGTGAGAGACAGACGGATAAAGCCAATCCTAGAAATGATCCTACACTTAAAGAACAACGAAGTGGTGCGAGGACATCGTGTAAAATTTATATAGGGAAAATAATCTTCCTTGTATTGCTCTAAGAATTCCAGCGTTAGCACGAAGAGAATAATACAGTTTGCCCGACTATAAGTGTTAATTGTAATAGTATTAACATTCAGGCTCCTGTAGCTCACTGAGATAGAGAAAATAATCTTACATTACTGGGAAAAAAAAGGCCGCAGTTGTCCCAACAGTGAGACAAATATAACCTATTTATATGCACAGAGGTAGTACCTGGAAGGGTACTTCCTTGGAAGGTTTGTGTATTACTGACAGTAATATAGGAAACAACAAAGAATCAACCCCCGAAAGTTCTGTGATTTTTCGAGCCTGGAGTTCACTCAGAGCGCTTTTTTTTTTTTTTTTTTTTTTTAAATAAGTACTGTCACATCCTCGTCCCACACTGCCACAGGCTTCAACCAGCAGTTCGGTATAGGAAAGATGTCACCCAGTGAATCGTTCCTCATAGGGTCAACATTTCAGTGTACATAACATCAACTCAGGAATCGTAATAACACAGATTTCTCAACTTCGTAGTCTTTATTATCCAAGTAATTATGCTGTATACTTGCCAAATAAACTAATTTCACGAGTGCCAGAGCTACACTACATTCACAAGGCCACAAGAAAACTGACTCCTCTGTTCGCTGTTTTTTGTTGTTGTAAATATTTGCCCCAACTTGTGGGGACACGGGCAAACAAAGAGCCCGTCAGAGAAAATGCTGAGAAAAAAGAAAAAGACAACGGCAGGGAAGAAAAAAAAAAGTGGGGTGAAGAGAGAGAACGAATACAGGAGCAGCGTAGACAAGACAGAAGGGCAGACGGCGCATTGCGAAACTACGATAACAGGCGTGAAGCAATAAATCGCAGCACAGCAGAACGTGGAGGATCGAACGCCAGGGCCTTGAAGAGTCGAGACTCCAGAGCGGCGGAGATGTCCTGGACAATATACGCCTCCCAAAGGTCAACGTATAATTGTCGGAAAAGAGGCGCCGATAGATCGTCAGGATCGGCGGGCGTGAAGAGGTCGAGCAAAGTCTCCTGCAGTTCAGTGTCATTAAGCGACGCAAGATGGGCAGCAGTCGCGAAGTCGAGGGGCGGGAGGGCGTGAGCAATACGCTGGGCGATAGATGGAGTGTCGCCCTGGCGTATCTTCGTCAGCCTCTTCTTCCTCGGCGGTGGAGAAGTAGACGCCGAAACAGCAGGAGACAGGGCAGTAGATAAGAGGTTCACCGTACTTCCAGCAGCAGATGAAGGCATCAAGGAGGGAAGGCTTTCACTGTCCAGCTGGACTGAAGGGACAGGAGAAACAGCCCGCTCTTACTCGGCTGCTGACGGCGGAGGGTGAACCTCAACGACAGTACTGCCAAATTCCAGAAGCGTGTCCTGGGACGGGGCCGGGTCGGTGATCGTTTTGCCAGTCGCCCTGTTAAGGGGAGCATTTAGCTGCAACCTTTTCCGCGGTGTTCTGCGGGGACAGGGAGGCTGCTGCTGCCGGGCCTGACGCTTCTGACGAGGGGCGGAACATGTATCGCCAGCAAAGCTTCGAGGGATGACAAGGCGTGGCAGCCCGTTCTCCTCAAAGATTTGGGGGAGGAGAACGCGCAAAACGGCCTTGTCACCCCCACAAAAAGCCCGTGCCGTTTCGATACACATTGCAACGAGAGAGTTACTCTCCCCAGAACACCTAGGACCCGTAGGCCGGCGTCTCCGAGCCGTGGGGCGCCGCTGTGCATGGGCAGAGCCCTGCACAGCAACACCCCCCGCCCCAGTGACGTCCCTGGCCTCAGGACCCTTGGGAGTCTGAACGAGATAAAACTCTACCGTCTCACCCTTGCCGAGAGAGCGCCGGGGACGCCGTGATCTGGGAGCAACGATCCCTAGACTGTGGACGAAAACATCAGCACCAGTGTCCTGGCGCTTGATGAACCCGTAACCAGCCTTCACGTTGAACCAGATCACGGTCCCCACGATCTTCCTGGCATCCGGCTGCTCCAAACTGCTGCAAGGTGCCCCCCTCAACGGGTCGAAGGCGGTAGCAGAGGCTGTTCTCTCCCCCATCCTCTTATAACCTTCCTTGCTACTGGAACGTTCTAGGTACTCCTAGCAACGACGCTTCCAAATCGTAGATATCCAAAATGTATCAGAGGTTTCTTACATTACGCAGTACTCTAAATGCTTTATCCAACAAACTGAAATTAAATCTGAATATTACATAATTTAACACTCATCCAACCAAAACATTATAGAAAGAAGAAGGAATAAAAATTAACGCATAACTTTACAAAATACCTCTGCTCATTACAGCAGGCTACCTGGCAACTCTGACTAGCAACTGAAAATGCCCAAACTATCTGCAATTCTCCACGACCACCTAGCTAGCACTCCTGCTTCTAAACAGTACCTCCTCCTTAGTCCTTCTGTCGTCCTGACAAAACTACGCAATATTTACAGACATTATGCTTAATCCTAACAAAACATTTAATTATACACAAAATAGTCCTTCAGCTTAAAAAGTTCTCCTATGATGCTTGAAATGACGTCCCTGCTCCTCCACACAGTCCATTCTTCCTAGAATGACGTAGTCCTCTTCCTGATTCACTTCTTCCCTAGGGAAACTGTCACCACCCTCATGTGCTTCAGCTCCTTTGTCCTCCTCAACATCATTGGCTGCTGGTGTGCATGATTCCTCGAAGACACTCCAGCTGTGCTGTCCTGGCCCATGGTATTGCCACAGATGATTCACGTCTACCACATTTGCGCGAGACTTTCTGCCTCCCAGAATCCGGTACAATATGTTCGATAGGCGGTCCATCACAGTGCAGTGTCCATCCAATGGGCTCAGCAGCTTCGGTGACTGTCCCTTCTTTCACTGAGGATTGTATAGCCAAACTTTGTTACCATCCTTGAAGCTCACCTCACTTGCCTCATACTTGCACTTCATCACTTCACCTGAAAACTTCAGATCTCCTCGAACTTGATGTATCTCAGCCAGTTTTTCCTGAAGGTGCCTCGCAAGCTGGAGGTGTCTGTATGCAGCTCTTCACAAGGTGGTCTTCCCATAACAGATCAACTGGCAATCATAATTCATAGTCCAGCATCAGTTTTGCATTAGGGAACCGGTTGACTCGCACACAAAATACCATCAGGAATGCAGGTAATTTTTGGTCCCATTCTATATGTCCCTCTACACAGTATTTGGCCTGTTCTTGTCCCAGGGCTTAGTTGAATTTCTTCACCATTCCATCTGACTGTGGCCTTAGTGGAACCGTCCTAGTCTTCTTGATCCCCAGTAATCTGCAGCACTCACGGACCACAGCAGACTCGAATTTTCTACCCTGGTATGAATGTAGCTCTTGTGGCATCTCAAAACAACAGAAGAATTGGTCAACCAACACGAGCAACAGTTGTGGCTTCCTGATCTGGATGGCATAGGCTTCTGGCCACTTTATGAAGAGTGGCAGAGGTCCAGCAACGTCCACTGTGACACTTTACATTGGTGCACCCACTTGGTACAGCTGAAGAGGGCCGCAACCATGTTTCTTGGGTCCCTTCTTGGTACAGCACACATCACAGGCCCGACACCACTCTTCAACATCCTGACGCATGCCAGTCCAGTAGAGCCTCTGTCGCAGCCGACTTAGAGTTTTCTTCACACTCAGATGCCAACTAGTGATCTGGTTATGAGACTCTTCTAAGACCTCAGACCTCATTTTCGTGGGGACCACCAGCTGCTAAAATTTGCTAAGGCCTTCGGGTGTCTCCCACTGATGCTCCAATAATCCGTTGTTGAAATGAAGAAGGTCCTACTGACTCCAATAGCTCTTTGTCTCAGAGCTAAACCTGAAATCCTCTTCCCAAGATGGTCACACTGTACTCTGCTGCAGCCACTCTAGCACTGGTTGTAAATCTGTATCCTCCATCTGCATCCTCTACAGGTCTTCTTCAGCTGTCACTGACCGTCACTTCAGTAAAGATGCATTTTTGCTAAGATTTTCTTTCCTACTACACTGCTTGGAAACTGGGTCACAAGGACGACAACTCAGACTTTCAGCATTGCCATGTACAGACGGTGTTGCACCTCAGCTGTGGTGGTCCAGCTTCTCAAGCCAGTGTGCCAATTGTTCTCCTACAATCTTCTCATTCTCCTTTTTCTTCTTTGAACAATTATAACTCAAGTGTTCCACCTCACCACATGTCCAACACCCTTTTAATGCAATCGTAGATTTCGTTGCACTGTTCTGTTCTTGTTCTTTCTTCTATTTGTAATAATCCTTCTTCTTGTGTCCTGTCTTTTCGCAGAACCAGCAACCTCCTCCGATCTTCTGTTCCTTCTTCCACTTGTACCATTCCTTTTTCCTATGTCCTGGCTTCTCACATTACCAGCAACTTCTTCAACTGCCTTCACTTCTTGTACCTGCCCCTTTCTTGTTTTTAATCTTGCACTACATTCTGCCTGCCAACTGGATATACTGGACCTGATGTAGGACTCAAATTCCAGAGCCCTGACTAGTGCTTCTTGCGTGTTTCTTGGTTGTGCCTATTTCTCTTTCACTTTCAGCATTGAACTGTTAAGAGCGCCAGTGAACTGGTCCCCCAGAACAATAGCCAACATTAGGTTCACAGTGAGGACAGCCCGTAGTGTTTTTAAATACTTCATTGCACTTGAACATCAGCTGTTATTAGCCCTATATTTGCATCGGGAGTCCTTGGAGTGTCTAGCCAGGAAGCCACACCTTATCCTACCTCAGTCTCGTAGCCGTTGGCCTGATTTGTATGCATGTGCCGGAACTTAACCCTCAGTCTCATACTTCATCGAAGCTGTTACATTGTCCGTTGTATTCATTGTACCTTACTAGTTCACGTTCGTAGCCTTGTGGATGATTTGTTTTCATTTTCTTGCCCTTTGTAGATTATTTTATTTAGTTCAGGGACAACTTTTAGAACTGGAGGGCTTGGTATAAATTTGATAAATCCCTTCAGCACTAGGGTCATCTCCTGAACTGGATAAAATAACCTAGATATAAGAATGATATAGGAAAGACATCCTCTTCTGAGATTCCTCTTTATGAGTGTGGTAGTTGTTTATAACATGTGTCTAGTAGTTCCTCCTGATTATGTAGTGGTATGCTTGGCTATAGATAAAAACTAGTTGATGTTTTTGATAGTTTGGTAGAAGTTTTAGCCTCTTGTCTCTGTGCTTAATTATGGACCTAGATTAAAGTAAATATCTAGGAATGTTTATGATAATGTAGACTTATTATTACTATTATTATTGTTATCATTATTATTGTTATTATTATTATCATTATTATTCTTTTAGTATTAGTTCAGAGAACTCTTCATGCTAGATTTTAAGATATTTTTGCTTAGTATATTTAGAATGAAAAGTTTTTTGGCCCATACTGAGTATTGGTAATTGCTATATTACTCTTTTAGGGATTTCTTCAGGATCTTTTATTGGCTTTTTTGATCTTTTAAAGGCTTTTTCTATTTCACATTAATACCTAAAGTAAAGTTTTGTACAGTTTTTTAAGTATTGCCGTCGTTTAGACTCGTAAAAATTATTTCTCGGCATACCGCAGTCCCCCTTTCTATCTGGTGATGCATATTTGATTTTGTTCTTGCTATCCATGGACAGTTTATGTTTGAGTATTATTATTATTATTTTATTGGAGTGGTTAGATTTAGCTTTGAGTAATCTTTTGAACACAGTTTTTCTTAAGCCAAAAGATGAAAATAAAAGAAATAAAAGGAAAATTAAAGAAAAAAGTCACTAAATAGCAAGAATAAAATATTATGTCATAATATTGAAGGGGTTAAACCGAGTAGGCTCACCATTACCCCGCCCCTTCCTGCTTTGGCCGGCAGCGCTGCGCCATTCACCGTCGCGGCGCAGAGGAGCATCGATGCGTGTCATGCGGCCGGTGTCACAGTCTGACTCCGATCACTCACAGGACACACGCGACACACATGAAGGTAACTGTGTATGGTGGTGTGTTTGTGGTGTTAGGTGGTTCGTGATACACATTAAGGTAATTGGGTGTGGTGGTGTGGAGTTGAGTTGGTGTGTTTTCGTGCGTGTGATATGTGATGTGATGTAGGTAAAAAAAATGTGAATATGATGAGTGTTAGTGTGTTTTTGTGGTATGTGATGTGATTCTTGCAACATACATGAAGATAAAAAGATGTGGATGATGCTAAATTGAGCAGTAAAGAGGTATGAGTGAAGTTGTGATGTGATCTGTGATGTGCCTCGCAACACACTAGATGTGACTGATACTGCCAGAAGGGTTTGGTAACACAATAGATTTTTATGATGGGATATAAATCTCTATATGTACTGGCTACACATAAATGGCACACAAGGCTTGCACTTTACCCACACATCTGGACCTTTTGTTGTATATAGAGAGGTTGTGATGAAGGAAGGACTGGGTGTTGTTGCTTCATAAACTAAGAGATTATTTTGATTTTGTCTCTGTGTGAATGGATTTTCATCTCTGGTAGATTTATTTGTGTATGTAATTTGATGGAAGGAACAGAAGATGCAGGTGTTGGCATTTACTGAATGAATAACACAAAAACAAGACTCCATTGCCAGTCTTTCCCTGGTGTTGGAGTGGAATGCTGAATGTGTGTACTATACTGGCATTAACTGAATGATTAACACAAACAGGCTCCATTGCCAATCTCTCACCCTGGTGTTTGAGTGGAATGCAGAATCTTGGCACTGGTATTAACTGAATGAGTAACACACAGACTCCATTGCCAGTCTCTCACCCCGGTGTTTGAGTGGAATGCAGGATGTGTACTGGTATTAACTGAATGCTTAACACACACTCCATTGCTGATCTGTCACCCTGGTGCTTGTGTGAAATAAAAGATGTAGATTTGTTGTGAATGGATTATGGGTTTGTGTATGGTTAGTGCTGATAGGTATGTATGGTATGAGGTTTCTGGTCAGTTTAAGCAGGCATTGGAGCATCTTTCTCTTAGTTTATTTTTGCATTGAGTACATTAATATGCTGCATTCTACATTGTTATTAGTCTTTCTGTAACCAGATACCATAATCCCTTAAAGGGTAGCTTTGTCTTTGAGTTAATTGTCTTACTGGGAGGGACACTAACCCTCCACCAACCCACTTGCTGACATGTAGGGAACAGTAGAATAACATAAATAATACTTTAGAATGTTGAGATGAAGGATGTACAAGGATAATTAAGATAAAGATGCTGGTCTCATTTTACTAAAACTTGGCCAATGGTGATGCTAGTCATGAAGAAGTGCTGTGGAAGGGATGTAGATTCATGTGTTTGTCAGTGCCCCTAAGCTTTATGGAAGAAGCTACAAAAGGACAAATATCTGGGCCAAGTTAAAGAACTATAGCAAGCCTTCTAAGCATGGAAGAGTTTGGGCTAAATTGATCGTGTTGATAAGGGTAAGATTATGGTACCAGTGTGTGTTAAGAAAATAGTTGTATGGCTTTGATAACAAATGATGGAATTATAATGTGTTAATGATACTTGTTTTTGCTGTGTAGGTGACTGGAGTGTTGTCTTCATGTCTTCCTAATTATACTTCCCCCTACAAATTTAAAACTATTGTAGGTATACTCTTGCTCTAATTATACTTCCCACTACAAATTTAAAACTTGCAGGTATACTCTTGCTGTAATTATTCTTCCCCCCATAAATTTAAACTGTTGCAGGTATACTCTTGCTCCAATTATACTCATAGGGACAGTGCAGGTTGTGTTTTGGGTGTCAGTATCTTTGTAACACTGTAATACTTCCCTTTAAAAATTACAGTAGAGAGGAGCTATTACATGTGGGTATTCTTTCTCGTGTAGATGTAGGAGCCCGAGATTAGGTTGTAATTTTTATTTTTGGGAATTTCTCAAATGCTATTGTAAGCCCTCATTGTATGTCACTTATATCTGTCTATCTATCTATCTATTTGTCTTTCTGTCTGTATGCAATTTGACTACAGGAGAAATGAAAATAGGGACATTTATTGCATTTCCAGAGTAAATAGGATGGAATAGGTAATTCAGCTTTGTTGGTTTCAGTAGATATTTAATAAACAATCTTTGTAATTTCCTGTGTGCTGTACTCAGTTGCAAGAAAGGATAATAGAATGCAACATGTAATGAGTGCTTACTGTGCAGTATTTTGTATTCCAGGTTACATGAGTTATGTTACTAGAACTGCAATGAGGAGACCAACAAACCATTGTTATAGGAGTGAAGGTAATTTGTATGTGGGTAATGCCGTGGAGATTTACCATTATATTTCTTTCCCTTCAAGGCTCATCTGTCCGCAGTAAGAGAAGCGCAAGCACTCGCAGCGAAAGTATGTAAATTGTTCACTCTTAAGCCTCTCGTATTTTTGCCCCTCTCTTTGTACACTCGGAGATGTTGTACCGTTTCTGTGTGGGACTTTTGCTTTGTGTGCTCAGGTTTGTGTGGAAGCGACTTGTGCCCTTCCAAACACTTCAGTATTATAACTAATAATAAACAATCACAACTCTTACTATACTGTTTTCACTTTACTTGGCCTAAAATTGCCATCCATTTTGAATGCTGAGTTGTAACAAGAGACTAATTCTAAAATATGGTGCATCTCTCCATCTTGAATGCTGAGTTGTAACAATAATGCTAGAATGTGTGCTGGTCACAAAGAAGTGCTATGGAGATGATGTAGTCATAGCATTGTCTCCCTGCCAGGTGCTAGTCACAAAGAATTGTTTTGGAGAGAATGGAGAGTCATAGCATTGTCTCCCTGCCACCAAGGCATGTGAAATAAGCTGCAAAAGGATGAAAATGAGGGCCAAGTTAAAAAAAAAAACTACAGTATAGTATGAAGATAGTTGTACATTGATGTCAGGTCCCACAGGAAAATCGATGGTATATATCTGGGTTTTCCCCTGAAGCAGAGATCCTCAACATTAACCCTAAGGAGGCCTGCAATCATCCTCCTGACTACTACACACTCCTCAGAAGGAAGCTGTACTGTTTTAATCGTCCCCTAAATACCCCCTCACCCCATACCCAAACTTTTCTCCTTCATCCCCTGGAGTTGTTCAGGACGATGTGAAGAAAATACCACAATCTACCCAGTGTGTTTCCCACATGTGTCCTCCCGCTGTGCAACCAGACGCACACTTTTCAGCGTCTGGTCGTCAGTGTACAGTCAAACCCAAATTTCAGCATCGGTAGTCATCAATGTATAAATAGACCCAAACATATCAGCGCTATCCTCAAATGAAGGAAATAACCATCCCTATGCACAGTATTTCCCTCTCATCATCTGTTATTGTATAGTGAGGCCCAAACTTTTCAGCATTACCCCCTGCTGGATATGTAATCATCTTTGTGTATTTCCCATCCATCTCACTGTATAACCAGACAAATTTATTGTTGTTATCCTTAACAGTTGTTACTTCACAACCATTCATAAGCCATGTGAAGAAGATATTCCTCTTTGTGTATTTCTGATTCGCCTCATCTTGCCGTATAACCAGACAGACTTTCCATTGTTATCCTTTACAGTCATTACTCCACAACCAGTCTTGTGCTGTGTGAAGAAGATATTCCTGTTTGTATATTTCCCAGTCTGTAACCAGACCTAAAGTGTAACATCTAGGGAGGCAGTCGGAATATCACAAGTGAATTTGGGCGCATCCATTCCACATTATTAACTCACTTTGTCATTCTGGGGGCACATGTGGTCAGCTTAGGAAATTTTCATACACCTCTTTCATGGCGATTTGTTTGATGTATAAGTTACATCTTAATACTCTCCGGTGTGTATTTCTTCTCGGCTTAATATTGACCAAAATTGGATACATAACACACAAGCAGTTATTAAGGCTGTATATAGGGAGATAAATTGGTAAGGAAGAGGTGCAAGTGAGATTCCTATGTTGATGAGAGTACTGCCATGGGTGTGCGTTGTTCTGGACTCTGCTGCATTACTGGGTTACTTGTTCAAATTGTTAATTGGTGATTCTGTATTGTTGTCTAAGGGACTTGTTTTGATATCTAGGCTTGTAGTCTTGTCGGGTAAGGAGGCTTCCCAACGCCTTTTCCTTGTTGATGTACTTTTGGATGCAGCTGATTAATATCCTTCTGCACGTCGTCTGTGCAGAGTATGGTGATATTAAGGTTATTTATGTAGCAGAGATGGACAGTAAGGTGTAATAAACAAAGTAAGTTGCTGAGCAAAAGGTGCTAGGGAGCTTCCTTTGCTGATGATAATATGGGCCCTACATGTTCCTAACTTAACTACTTCACTTCCATGACACATTTTGTATCCATTGCTGCTATACTATTTTCACTGTTACTTGACCTAAAATTGTCAAATTAAATTAACATTAGAATATGCTGCTGGTCACTTAAGATATGCTATGGATAGGATGTAGAGCTGTAGCATTGTCTTTCCAGCAGTGAGCTATGTGAAATAAGCTGCAAAAGGATGAAAATTTAGGCTAAGTTAAGGTGAATATACAGTACTAGATTTTATTGAGTTTTGGAGAGAGTAGTTGAAGTTGCAGAGGTAGATACAACCTTCATCTTCCCCTTCACCAATTGAGATCTTTCTGAGGTTGAGGAGTGTTGCCTGGTGGAAGCAAGTTATATAAAAATACAGTAAATACAGCATGCCATTGGATTGAAGGGGTTGGGTTACAAGTTCATAGTGTAGGTGCCTTTGCAAACTTCCGTGGGTAAAGCTGGATTTTTACTTAATTGAAGTTTGGGTTGTGCAGTTCGTTTTTCTTATATCCTTCCTCTACTGGCTCATGATGACACTTGCAGCGCTCGGGGACAAAAGTTTGCTTAATATTTCACTGCCTGCTTCTCACTTTCCTTTGCTGGGAGAATTCATAAGCATATAGAGGCTTGGTATGTTTCTCTGCCCATAGATACAAAAGTTTACCTAATATTTCTCCTACTTTTACATTTTCTTTTGCTGACTACTGTTTATAAATGTAGAGAAGCTTGATATGTTTCTCTGCTCATAGATGCATCAGTTCTTCTAGTATCTCACCTTTTCTGCTCATTTTCCTGTTCTTGCAAATCTTCTTAAGCTTAAAGACGCTTGGTATCATTCGCTGCCCATAGATGATTCTCTTTTGATATGATGCATCAGGGAGGAAAGTGACAGACATGCCGAAAGTGTCAGGAATATGCAGTGGAATAAGTGAGCTTTTTTCTAAGTGTATATATGTGTGATCTTATGTTAACACTTGGAAAACGTTAGCCAAGTATGAAGGTTATAACACCTTGCCTGGGCTGGCTTTAGGTGCTTCGGGGCCCAATTGGGAACATTTTTGGTGGGGCCTCCAGGTTTACGGCCAAGGTCTTTGGAATCGTAGAGATATAAAGAAAGTCTATTACAGTAAAATGTCACTAGAACGGACTAATTGGGGCCAAAGTCATTCCGAAAACGCGATATTCTGAAAAAAGCGACATGGGGATTTCCCCCTGCTAAGATATTTTCGTACATGAAAAGAGTCATGGCCACAATCCTACTTCATTCCACCATTTCCTTCTAAATCAGGGCATTAACCCATTTGCCTCTTAACTTTTCTCATAGGCCACAATAAATTATTTATTGCATAACACAGTGCAGTTTTTGTAAGGTTTATACTTGATAAAGCCCATTGTAACACTCACAGGAAGATATTTTTCATACATGAAGTGTCATAGCCACCATCTTGCATCACCCCACCAGTTCCTTTTATCCCTTTTGATTCTTAACTTTTCTAAGATTCCACTAAAAATAATTCGTTGCATTACACAGTATAGTTTTAGCAAGGTTTAGATTCGATAATGGCCATATATAACACAAAATAAGATATTTTCACTTATTAAAGGCATCATGGCCACCATCCTGCTTCACCTCCACCAGTTCATTTTCACTCGTGGTAATATCTCATTTGCCTCTTATTTTTTTTCTCAAATTCCACTTTAAATAATTTTTTGCATGACATAGTAAAATTTAAGCAAGGCTTGGACACAATAAAACTCAAGAAAAAAAAAGTTTTTTTACGTAACCATTCAGACTCGCTTGGCTCACTTTACCCCCCCATCTTGCCGTGAGGTTAGGCAGTCCGGACGCTTCTAGCTTTATCAGAGTTTTTCTGATATATAAGAAATAATTCCGGCCGGCTCCTTGACTCCGAAAAAAACGATTTCCGGTTTACTGAAGTCCGTTGTAGTGAGGTCATACTGTTCTGTACTGTCTCTATGGTAGAATGGAAAGCAATCATAATGTGCACTTAAAAAGTGCATGTGAGTTAATACTGTAGTGGGGAGATAGTTCAGACACTGATGAATCATCCCTGTCCTCAACTGTCCAAATCATCCTGAATCTATGTAATTAATTAATGGGTACCCTTGTATTTCACACGAACAGTATTTGATAGCAATATCTTCATCATACAACGTAGGTTCACCATAATGATACATAATTCACTGCATGACACACTCATGGAGGTAGAGCTTACGATATAAACTCAAATTATAATATAGGTGCAAGAAAAATATAAAATCTGACTGGCATCGAAAAGTGTGGAGTTTGTAGCTTGGAGGATCCGTGTGGTCGAAGTAAATTCTCGCACTTTCATGCAAGACCTCGCGGCCGAATGTCCTATACGTTTCTCAGGAAATGCACCGTCTGAACCATTTCACTGTTCAGACCATCACTGCTCTTCCCTAGCTCAATAGCGCGGTGGCCCCTTAGGCACAGGGTCCAGTTGGAATTGGCTTAGCCGGCCCTGCACCTTGCACAGTTAGGGCAATGTGCAATATCACTCAAATAATGTCAGGATCCCCGTCCCCCCACCCCCATCCCACCACCACCACAACACACACACACACGACACATTTCCCTAGTCCTGAGGGACCGGCTTCCAAGACACTCTTACTTTTCGTATGCCTATGATACGAGGCACTCGGTACTTCACTGTGTATAAAAGCAGTGACTTCAGAGTGTAATACGAAGACAACTGAAGCCTTTCTTACGCTGTGTGTAAATACTTGTGTCTTTGGTTATGAAAGGGACTAAAACCTCTCTTACTCCATGTGTAAATATTTGTACCATAGATTGTACCATGCTTTATAAGGTTTGGTAAAAATTAGGGTGATCATGGTCTTTGACTCATATTTTGTGTTTATTTTTTCTTGGAGGGAAGAATCTTGTGGGCTTCTGGCCTTTGGTTCCATCTTCCTTGGATCAAAAGAGAGAGGGAGAGATAGAGGGAAAAGAGGGAGGGAAAGATGAGAGAGGAGGAGAAAGGGTGAGATGGAGAGAGAATGGAAGAGAGTTATTAATATATTTTTTCTCTTCCACAGGGGCCGGCGGAAGGTTACCAGGTGAGATATACTTTGGGCCCCTCAGGCTGCCCTCCCTGACCAGACGAGCAAGTGAGATTGTATATATAATTAAGTATTTGGAGGCTGTACATAGCTCACTGCCCCGTCTCACTTGGGCCACCACGCTGTGTGTGTGTGTGTGTGTGTGTGTGTGTGTGTGTGTGTGTGTGCACTTAGTGCACATGTACAAGTTGGGTATAATGTACAGTTAGTCATGCACAAGCAGGAGAGTGTGATTACTGTACAGGTTCTCCTTGTTATAAGTTAGGAAGGTTTTAAAAATTCAAAATTTTTCATACAACTGGTGCTGTAAATTGAAGGAAAATGGCAAATCAGAAATAATGATAGTAATAAATGATAATAATAATAATAATAATAATAATAATAATAATAATAATAATAATAATAATGAATCCCCATATTACAGCTGGCCAAAACACAGCTGGTGATTTCTCTGTATTGGAAGCTAAATCAAATGCCAAAACCAGCTAATTATTCTTAAACCAAGTCCCAGAACCAGCTATACTCTTTTTACATTAAGTTGGCCTAATTTTCATCATTTTGAAGCTTACTTCACATAGCTCAGTGGCAGAAAAAGACAATGCTGTGGCTCTGCATCCTTTCCATAGCACTTGTGACCTGATATCATGTTGTAGTGCAAATCTATTGTAACTCAGCATTCAAGATGGAGAGATGGCAGTTTTAGGCCAAATTAGAGGAAAATGGGAGGGATGGGAAGTTCAGGCCAAGTTAGAGTGAAAAAGGTAAAGTTTCTCATGATACATTTCTCTAATTTGCTGTATACTCATTGGAAGAAAATAAATAAATAAATCCAACTTATAGCAAGGAACCACTGTAAATTAGATGCTGGAATATGCTGGGGGTTAAGCAGGGTTCTTCTTGAGTGGCTTGGGCTTTTTGGGGAGACCTCTTGACTGCTGGTGGGTTTGCCTTGAAAGTGATGATGTATTTTGTGGGTTTATTCTTGCTGCCAATGTGTTATTTTAGTCATTATAATGGAGATCTTTTTGTAATGGGGCCTTGTGAAAGCTGTATCTTGCCTTTTGGAACTTCTACCCTATCTGTCTGTCTGTATATTATATCTATCTGTCCATCTGAATAACTATCTGTATTTGTCTGTCCATAGCCAGATGCTTTAATTCTGGCATGGGTGACCATGAACAAGTCTCTTCCATGTCACCCAGTCCTCCTCATCCATCATCCTTCTCTCCAACTCACACTCCTCTCTCTTATACATCTTCACTCCTTATCTCATCCTTCAAATTCAAATTCAAATTCAAACTGGTTTATTGCCCAAGTAATACATGTAAATTTTATATACACAGTAAATTTACGTGGCTGGACCCGTTAAATGTGATCATTTTTGACAGGCCCCTTGTAAGTAATTTGTTTAAAATATAGCCTTAGAACTGGTCAGTCTGTTACAAGATAATAACTATCTATACATTCAGGCATTTCTGTATAAAGAAATATTTATATACATAACTGAGATATACATATACACATACACATATACATACATACAGTATACATATATATACATAAACATACACATATACATACTGTATATATATAAACACACACACATATATATACACATACATATACAGTACACACACATATATACATATACATACATACATACACACACATATATACATACACACACATTCACCTATACAATCACATACACATATATACATTAATTACATAACACACCAGTAAACACCACTCAGAACAAACACCCACAGCCAAAATACCACCCATAACCAAAACACCACCCATAACCAAATACCATTCATAACCAAACACCACCCATAACCGAACACCACCCCCAACCAAACACCACCCCAACCAAACACCATCCATAACCAGACACCTCCCATAACCAAACACCTTCATAACTATACACCACCCATGACCAGACACCACCCATAACCAAACATCACCCATAGCCAAACATCGCCCGTATTACACATAACTAAACGCTCACAACCATGCACAACACATAACCAAACAACACTTATTATATGAAATTACTTAACTGCACACAAAATATTAAGGTAATATAGTGACCTGTTCTTACATATAAGTATCTCAGAGCACCCTTCATCGGCATGTACAAACACAGACACCATTACAGGTACGGTCACATATGTATAGCCATGTGGCCATCTACACATACACGCAGAGCACTGTACTTTTAGACATGCAATAACACTTTACACAAAACAGTGCAATTACACCATAAATAATACATAATATGCATACTCAGATAACTATTTGACTTACTTGTACAATCGAATCTGCAAATACATTTGCATTGTATTCAATATAGATTTATTAAATATTTCTTTGTATTAATTTTGAATGTGTCTTTATTAGTAATATTTTTGAGGTTTTCAAGGAGTTCATTATATTCTATACATCCATAATAGGCTACAAATCTCTTCTGTGCTTCTAGATTGGGAAATGCTGGTCTGAGGTCGTGTCTGTGTCTAGTGTCTATGTTATGTACATCAAAGGCTGTTGTTAATTGAATAAGATTATGTCTGTGAAGCTGGCCATGAATAAATTTCAAACACTCGAGTTTATATATATCAGGAATCTTAAGAATATTATAGGTTTTAAATATTGGAGTAGTGTGTTCACGATTACTGACTTGACCTATGATTCGTATAATTCTTTTTTGTAGTAGCACTAAAGATTTAATTGTAGTTTTATTAGCCATTCCCCATACAACAATACAGTATTGTAAATATGGGTAAAACAATGTATAGTACAGTATCAGTAGTGTGTCTATTGTTAACAAATATTTTATTTTGTGCAATATTCCCAGTGATTTAGCCAGTTTCTTATTTATGTGATTAATATGAACATTCCAGGTGAGTTTATCATCAATATTTACACCTAGATATTTTATTGAGCCACTTCTTTGTATTTTATTACTACATATTTTTATTTCAAATTCTTCAAATTTCTTCTTTCCTGCAAATATTAGGTATTTAGTTTTCTCTATATTTAGCGATAACTTATTACTGGAGAGCCAGGTCGAAACATTATTTAATTCTATATTTAGAATGTTTATTAAAGAGTCAATATGAGATCCAAAATGAGTTATATTAGTGTCATCTGCAAAAAGTGTGAAATTTAATTGCTGTGAAGAATTAATTATGTCATTAATATAAAGCAAGAATAGTAATGGTCCGAGTGTAGATCCCTGTGGTACTCCAGTTAATACTGAAGCAAAGTGTGAATTAACATTGTCTATTACTGTATATTGCCTTCTGTTACATAAATAGCTTTTTATCCAGTCATTCGATGTGCCCCGTATGCCATAATGATGTAGTTTCTTAAGCATTATTTCGTGGTCTAGTGTGTCAAAAGCTTTTTTTAGGTCTAAAAATACACTTATTACAAAATTTTTGTTGCCAAGATTTTGAAGAATTAGGTCAATTAATTTAGTTATAGCTAGTTTTGGCGACAGATTTTTCCTAAAACCAAACTGACAACCAGTTATTATGTTGTTACTGTTTGAAAATTCTATTAGCCTGTTATACATAGCTCTTTCATAGATTTTAGATAAAGATGGAAGTATTGAAATAGGACGATAGTTAGAGATGTCATCAACCTTGCCTCCCTTATGGATGGGTAGTATTTTGGCCGTTTTCATACTGGTGGGAAAAATACCCGTTTGGAAAGTTTTGTTTATATTATTAGATATAACAGGGGCTAAGACCGAAACTGCTTTCGTAATTACTTTCACCTGGATATTATCAAAGCCAGGTGCAGAATCTTTTAATGATTTTATTATTGCTGTAATTTCTTCTGGAGTGGTATTTGAGGGGATAAAATTTGGATAAGTGTTTGTAAGATAAGACATTGGAGAAATATTACACTGAGGAATTTTACTGGCAAGATCTTGACCTATATTAGTAAAATATGTATTTATATTATTACTAATAGCATGGGGGCCAGTGACTTTAGTGTTGTCAGTGGTAATATACTCAATTTTAGGATGCTCTTCTTTACTTTTAATTACTTCATTGATTACTTTCCACATCTGTTTACCATTCCCTGCACTTGCAGAAAATTTAGCTCTATAATACTGTTGTTTTGCCTCCTTTAACATATTATTAACTCTGTTTCTATATTCTCTATATTGTGCTCCCATCGATATTGGTTTTCTTAAGTATTTCTTGTATAGCTTTTGTCTTTCCTTAATGTGTTCCATCAATTCTTGCGTAATCCATGGTTTACTCACTCTTTTAGCTTTTATTTTCACAGTTTTTAAAGGAATACTTTCTTCTCCAGCTTTAATAATTGCATTGCTTATAGCATTATAATCAGTGTCAGGGTTGTCATCCGCATTCACAGAGTCTATCCTCGCCTTCATAGCTGCACATAGGTGATAATCATCTACGTTATTATAGTCTCTGTATGTAAAGCAGAGATCATTTACACTACCCGTTTTACCTGTACAGCAAATAAATGGTGAAAAATGATCACTAACATCAGTTAATAAAATACCACTTTTTGAAACAATATCAAGATTATTTGTCCAAATATGATCTATAATAGTTGCACTTCTTTTATTTACTCTTGTTGGCTTGTTAATACAAGGATAGAAGCCATAGCTAGAGAGAAGATTAATAAACTGTTGGATGTTATTATCAGTATTATTTAATAAATTGATGTTGAAATCCCCAAATAAAATACAGTTTTTTCCGGTTGAAGTAATATTTTGGAGCATGTTATCAAATGTTTCAATAAATATGGGTATACTCGAGTTAGGACTACAGTATATGACTCCAAGTATAACATGTTTCTCAACAAAAAAAGCTTCAACAAATAATGTTTCAATATGATCCCATATTACAGATAAATCTTTCAGAATATTATGTGAAATTTGATTTTTGATGTACTATTGGCCACAGAAGTTTCGTTCCTTTCATGGTGGGCGATTTGATGAATATGGCAACGTGGTGTTCTCCCCCTCTACACCCCCTCCCTCCTTCCCTCTCCCCAGATAGCTTCTGAGGTTTATGAAGCGTGTTGTGAAACATCTGAACGTCTGGAGTTTTCTGATGTTACTCGATATGATGGACATAATATATTATGCTTGTTGCTGAAGAAAATTTGTCAGTTTAATGACTGAATTCATTTTTGCAGTGAGGTAATATATCTATTCTGGCATCATCCAAATACTAAAACGTCTGGTGTCACTGTTCCGACATTCTTCCAATGTTATTGATGGCTACACTCTCATAATCTGCTTAGGCCGACCAGTGCTACGAACAAGTTTATGAAATGTTCTTTTTTCTTATCCATTCATTTATCTATGCATTCATTTAAGTCGAAAGAGTAAGAGTAAGAGGATTAAAATAGGAAATATAGAATACACAAAGGTCTGTGAAAGTGATATCCACATTAGAAACAATGACTGGCAGCATCCAAGGGTGAACACGGTATACAAAGTAAAAATGAGACAAGATTCGCTGACAGAACAGTTACAACCAGATAATGAGATTGTGTCGATAGTATAGGTGATATGGCAGTCCTATCACAATTTAGGGCTCAGCCATTAAATGCCTCATTACATCAGTACAAACTGTGTAATCTTTTGCCTTTCTTTCTTTCTACGTTTCTCTGTAGTACCAGTATCCACTAGAATAGAACCACTGATGAGGAGGGATCCAGTAATGGAGACATTATGAGAACGGATGTGTCAGTCAGAATCCATGTATGAAACGGCATCAGGAGTGTGACCGGAAAGATGCTTTATAATACGGCTTCATCTAATGGGGGTGGAGGATGCGACGGGTCACATAGGTAATGATAAAAGGCAAATAAGGACTGAACACTGAAGAGTATGAAATACTCTACAGTCGAAAGGAGAGACAGAACCACGACATTAACATGTCAAAGGACAAGGATAAACGAGGAAAGGCAAAGTGAAAGGGCGAAGGATAGGGAGACGGAAACAAGGTAAATGATATATGGGGAAGTATCATCAAATCAGAAAAACATCATTAAATTTTACTCTGGATTATTTCATCATATCTATAGGCTTATCCGTAGTGGTAGTCATTATCTCTATAACATATATTAATGTATACGGTATTATAAAAATAATACACACCATTCTGTAGCAGCCGTGGCTCAGTGGGTTAGAGCGCTCCGCTCTGGCC